>VOMN01051814.1:0-17591 GCA_014899125.1 Orchestia grillus | reverse complement strand
ATACAAGATAACTAATTGAATCAATTTTAAGTTATAAAAAAAGCAAAACTTGATGGCCGAGTTCTACCAGTATACCAAAGCCAGAAGATAGTTTGGAAAGGCAACTTCCTTTGCAGACACTAATCCCATTGGAACATCCTTCTATCCTTCGGAAAAAGACAATATTAAAGATGAAGATTATGTTCTTAGAAACCCGAACTTCATAGAGCTTGACAACATTGCATAAATGTCCCTGCATCAAGTCAACACAATCCGAGTAAGCACAGGAGACAAAGGCATGCTTCACAAATAAGGAGGTACTTGAAGACATAACTTATCATTCAGGTTGGCCTTAAACAATCGATCCTACTGAGCAACAGCAGTACGCCAGGTTCATGAAGAAAATAGATAAGGATCAGTCATTCGCTGCACAAGTGAAGTCACTCTGCGATGTAGCCTAAAAGGCCATGTTGAGAAATAACCAAATCGATATGTTTGAGGAGTACTTTCACAATTAATAGTCTGATCACATTGTAGAAAATATTTCGACTAAAACGTTAATGCTGTTCAAGGATCCGCCTAATGTGTGCAAAAGAGCAGTTTCGGAGCTTTCATGGCATGTTGATGGGCCTAACAAACTCGCTGTGTCCTATGCCATTCCAAGATTCCAACAGACTCCGGATAAAATGCCAACCAATTCTTATGTCTGGGATCTGGAGAATCCTAATGCTCCCTAAACCAGTTTGAACACTCCTTCACCCATCACAAACTTATCATATAATCATAAACAGACTGATATTATCGGAGGTGGATGTGCCAACGGAATTGTAGGAATTTGGGACTCTCGAGCAGGTGTAGACCCTGTTTCAATGACTCACGTTGAAAGGTCACATAGCGACCCTGTTACACATTTCCAATGGCTTCAGACTAAGACTGGATATGAGTGTGTGTCAGTTTCAACAGATGGGTTTGCATACTTTTGGGACACTAGAAAACTAAAGGAGGATCGAACAGAGTCACTTGAAATCAAAGACTTTGATGCAGATGGCAAGTAGGTTACAATGGGTGCGACAACTCTAGAAAACAGTCCCTAAGCCGCCACAAAGTTCGTGATTGGAACAGAGCAAGGAACAGTGATAGTAGCAAATAAAAAGCCAAAGCGCCCCATCGAAATTAACTCTCGTCTTGGCCTGGACAATCGACATCTTGGCCCAATTTACTCCATTAGCAGAAATCTTCAGTTTTCAAAGGTATTCATGACAGTTGGAGATTGGAGCGCTAAGTTGTGGATGGACGATCTGAAAACACCCTTAGTAAAAACTCGATACCACAGCAGCTATCTAAGCGACGGCTGCTTCTCTCCTACTCGTGCAGGAGCCTTCTTTCTGACCAGAAAAGACGGATGGATGGACGTATGGGATTACTATTACAGGCAAAACTAAATAGCCTTCTCTCATAAAGTTTCTGATGCTCCTCTTACTTCAATCAAAATCAGCTATACTGGAAGCGGCAACCAGATCATGGGTGGAAAATATGCAGCCATTGGAGACCAGGATGGTACAGTTACTATTTTGGAGCTGTGTGAGTCTCTGTATACCTTGCAAAAGAATGAAAAGGATATTATGGCTGACATATTCACTAGAGAAATGACTAAGGAGAAGAATCTAGAGTCTCTCAGAAGACTGCAAGAAATGGAGAAAAAGAAGCCGGTAAAAGACTTAAGTGCACTTCAAAAGAAATTTGATGATAAAAAAGTTGAGGAAATAGCCAAAGTCTAAGACAGGTTTGCAGCACTTTTCAACTAAGGAGTTGGCGCTAATAAACAGGGACAAAGTAGCGCACCCAACAACATTAAAAATTAAGCAAGTAAAAGCAACTAAGACAGTAAACCTTCTGGGTAAGAAAAGAAACCGGGAATGATGATTTGATTTTTAGGGATTTCCTCAAAAGTATTTGCAATAGTTAGAAATTAAGTTATAGAAAAACGGTGTACGGAGAATTATATATTTTATTTTGGTGGTGAAATTATTATTTGTTTAGTCAAACATAAATAGAATTTTAGAATATGAGCACATTACAACGTAGAAATAACATTCACGGCACTAAAAGCCCTTCAAAGGCCACTTTAGTCAGGTCTAAATCTACCGACCATCTGGTATCTACAGCTGCTTTTAACCAGTCTTACACGAAAACCAGCAACAAGTTCAGTTCTAACAATATTGGCTCATCGAACAATGTCAACATTCAGGAAAAAGAAAATTCATCAACAGGAAAAATTGCGCATTTGTCCAAACCCAAAAGTACAAAGTCACTAAAAGCAAAGCATAAATCAGCTGTCCCCAATAAACAAATTTCATCTGGAGCAATCGAGCATAACCACTATTTTCACCATAACCCGAAATCAACTACATCGACTGCTAAAAAAACAAAAAAGGCTAAAAAGCATAATAAAACTATTTTAAGTTAGACCTCAAAGACGTTTACTAAGAAAAAGAAGAAAAATATCGTTCCGATCAATCTTTCTGATGAGTCTTTCAACTCTACGGAAACTGCTTCAAAGCCGCCTTCTTCTATAAATGAGTATTTTCTATACCACAATATCTATGTGCCCATCTAAAATAGTGCTCAAAGGAGATTTGTCATCAAAATTAAATAAATTGATGAGCAAAGGGAGCACAACAATCTTGTAGCACGTACTCTAAAGGAAACAGATGAAAATGTTTTATCTAATACAGTGACAGCTGCAACAGCAGATGGATTTTATCCAAAAAGTGAAAATGATGAGCTGGCCAAAACAACTCCTCTTGTCTATCCCCTTCCATCTAAAACTACTTTTATTGATCATGCTGCTTAAACAGAAAAGGTCTAAATTGTGGAAACGGGAACTTAGATGACTCCAAGGAATTCAACATAGTTCTTGGTTCAGACAGACAAATAGCCATAGCTATCTTTGTCGGAACCTCCAACTTTAGTTCGGTCAGGAGGGATGGCTATGATGGAAGATTCAAAGAAGTGTTTTGGTCAAACCTTAGACGACCTTTAGTTTCTGTATTTGCCAGATTAAAAAAACTTCCAAGGCTTTTCTAAACAAGAAAAGCTGCATTATAAACAGCTTTTCGAAGCAATTTCAAAGAAAATTTGGACCAATGGAACTGGCTAGTTAGAAACCTTGACTGATTAAAAGATACAAGTTATGCTATGTGAGCGTTAATGTGAGCAAATGGGCATGATTCCAGCCAGAGTTTCTGAAGAGGGATTCCCGACCCATGCTTTTGCTGTAATGTCTTATCTGACAAACCTATTTTGCTTTGTTTAAATGCACGAAACTGAGGCTATTTTGGAACGATTACACTACATATATGGATTTACTCATGATGAAAGGATAAAGAGAGTTCTCCAAGGTAGGATAACCAAAAGATAAAGTCCTCCTATAATTTCAGAACAACTATTCTTGAACCTTGAGGCCGAATTGGTATTTTTTACTTTACCTTATCCTTAGTTTAGCTAGCATGATTTTGAAGGATCTTAAGTTGTGTAAAAGGCTGTACATATTCATAACAAAGCAATATTTGATGCAGTAAATGAGTAGCTTGAGAAGTTCAAACCGTTTTATGGAAGCAAAGGAGAGCCATTTCCTTGGTCAATCAGCCTGGGCATGACATTCTTCAATATAGACGAATCATGCCTGCCATATTTGTTCAAGCAAACTAAATAGAAAATCCTTGTGAAAATGGGCAATCTTTGTGGACTTCATTTGGACTATGATCAGTTCAGTACGGCATCGTCGAAGTAAGAACATTAAGAGAAACACCCGCATCATGTTGCGAATTTAAAAACAAGATAAACCAAAATTGTTCAGTAATAGATATGCTAGATGATCTTCTAGCCAGAGTTTTAGGAATCTGAACTCAAGGTCAGAATTGACTTGTAAACTTTAATATTTTCAGATTTGCTCAAAGAAGTATGTGATTAGCTTTAGCTTCAAAAGGTGGAGTCAAAGGTATGCAAAATACCTGATTCATTAAAGTCATACTTCTCTTCTGAAGAAAGTATTTAATGGGTTAACTGATTTATATATTGACGAGCTAGTTAGTCAAATTTATTCACTGCAGTGAGTGCAAGAGATAGTCAGAAAAAATCATTGGGAAAGTTCGCCTTGACTTTATATAATCCTTTTTTGCTGCTGCCTCGATTATCTTGTCTTTTTAGACTGCCAATGTTAATTTTTTTATCGAATTATTTCATCAACGTTTGCTTGCCAGCATCACTGATAAAAGACGATTGGTTAATCTGTTCTATAGAACTGCACTAGACAATCATTTCCCGATTCCTTTAGTTTTCCTTATTTTAATATCTTTGAAGTTTTAACTTTTTAGCTTTTTTCGGCTTCGACTGTGACTATTCTCTTGATTGTTAGCAATATTCCATCATCGAATCATGATGGTTTTCATCATCAATGATAGACTTTCTAGAAACTATTGTTGCAGTATCATCAATAACACTGCTAATAGTTCTTCTTTTTCGATTAGAATGTTCATATTTTTTGGCATTATAATTATCATTCACATTGACATTCTTATTATTGAACATTTATTTCAAATTAAGCAATCCAGGTTTGTCAGTTTCTTGATCATTGCAGCATATTTTATTGTTGATTCGGGTTGTAAGACCTTCGATTTACTATAAATTTAAGTCATCAGCCATAAGCCTAGAAACTGAGGAAGTATGCTTTTTCTTTTCATATTTCTTGGGATTCTTTCTGCCTTTCATCATTAGGATGGATTTCTGCTGCTGATGTTCCTTCCCACGACTGGTTGCTATAATAGCCTATTTGTCCTTTTTTATTTGGTCTAAATACATTCTAAAATTTTATTGGTTTTGATTTTATTAATTATGTTGTTCTTTAGCATTTAACAATTACATCTCTAATTAAATTTATTCTGCTCCTTATCTTTACTTTTCCTTTGCTTCAATCTAGCTGGCATAGTATTTTTTACTATTATAAGAAGAATTCTCAGCTTTAGTATTGTACTTTTTAGCCTCTTAATGAGTAGATGAGGTTTACATTCTAATGAGGTTATTTGGTTACTAAAAATGTATGTGGTTTTCATTTGTACGTGCAACAACCTGTTTTGGATTTATGGTATTTTAGTTTATGATCATTTCAGTCAGCTCATCTAAAGCAGCTCTATTTGTTGCCATGATCATGTTGCCATTGCCTTATGCAGCAGTCATGATTCTTTCTATGATTCTTTCATTCTATTTTTGTACCGATTCTGCTGAGATTCTCTTTTTCAGTTGATTGCATGACGATATAGATCGACTGCTGCAGCTATTGTGCTAATTTTGTTGTTAGTGGATGTGGCTCTTTTCTTCTTCCTTTTATGTAATTTATCTCAAAACTCCTTGCAAATGCTATATGCAACCTTTTATTATACTTTATTTATTCTTCTTTAATAACAAACTGTCTGATGATTTTGATGATTAACCGCAACCTTTTTTTATTGTTGCAGGCTATTCGACATTGGAAGAGCAGCGGTTATAGTTGTCATCAATAGTGTTGAGTCGGTCGTTCCTGTACTTTGTTGTAAATTTGTTGTGGAAAGGGTGTAGAGCCTTTTTACTGCCAGGTCTTGAGCTGGCTTATAAGGTTTTTGAGGATTGTGACTACATTGAATAAAGTCGCTTTGATCTAATCTTTGTGCCATTGCCATAAATTTATTACATTATGTTCATACGACTTCCCTTGCTTCTCAGACCATATGATGCCGTCACGGCAGTATTTGTTGGCAGTTATTTGTTGTTCTATCTTTTCTGACTCTTGTTCGTAAATTGCAACTGCTTTGTAGGTTTTTTCCTATTCTACTAAGAAGTTGGTTCTAAAGTTCTTATATTTCTCCTTTCAGTTTTCACAATGTCTTTTGTTTGTTTATTCTCCATCTCTGACACTGAAATGAGCTTGCGATGTGAAAGAATTCTACGATGATTGGAGGCATTATTGGACTGAATCACCTTTTTTGCAGAAGTTGCTTAATGAGCTCGATATGTTTCAATGGAATGCATGCTATTTACAAACTTCTTGTTACTATTTAAAAGAGCCTCTCTTTTCTTGTTCGATTTTTATTTGATTTGAAAATAATGCTTTTATGAAGGCTTCAGCTTTAGATTGGATAAGCTACTGGTGTTATCTTCATAGTTAAAAATGTCCAGTGAGTTCTGCCTTTTCTTTGCTCTGAATAAGCTCTTTTCTTTGATCATTTACAGAAGCTATTTGTACAAGAAGTTCCAAATGTTTGAAAAAGTTCAAGGGTTCAAGATTTTTTTGATAACCACTACCTAACAATTCGTGTATGTTATAACAACTATTTTTTATTAACAAATTTGACAAAATATATATTGTTTACTTTCATCACATTTTTAATTACCTGATTAATTAAATCAGTATTTTTTATGAGAAAATCAAAATCATAAATACACAACTTTTACCAGACACAAATATATAATTACTCTGAAAATACAATAATTAGCTAAATATTAAACTTTTTCATCATTATTATTGTAATAAATAAATAGTAGCAGTTTTTTCTATAAATGATTCGCTTTGTGGCAAATAGCGTTATTCGATTTAACTTTTGTGATATTACAACTCCGACTGCAGCTTCGCACTTAAGTCATTACCTTGAATCTGTCAACTTAAACATAAAGAATGTAGAAAGCCTTCCAATGCTAAAATTGAAATCTTAAAAGCATCTTATGAAGAATTGGTGGTCTGAAAAACCCTTTGAGCTACAGCTCAATGAAGAAATGAACGTCCCTGTATTTTCTTTTGAAACTGCTGAATTTACCAAAAAGTCAATAAGTAAAAAATATTTTATTAGTAGAGCTTCCATAGGATATTTTCAATCATCCATTGAGAAGGGATCTTATGCATCGACTGTATGACTTCAGGATAAATCTTGACAAATTCAGAACCAAAACTACTAGAAACAGAGCAATGACTTCTGGGTCAGGCAAAAAGGTGAGAGGACAAAAGAAATCAGGACAGGCCAGAATAGGTGACAAAAGGGCGCCGCATCTTTGGAAAGGCGGCAAGGCTCATGGAGCGAGACCCAAAGTATATTCTTACCATCTGAATGCAAAGATTAAGTTAGCAGCTCTAAAGGCTCTTCTCACAGCCAAACTTGTTGAAGGAAAAATCAAAATCATCGACACCTAAGCTATTTCTGAACATAAGACAAAGATAGTATCCAAAATTCTAAAAAGATTTAACCCTGATGAAAGAACACTGTTTTGCATTATAACTGGGCAGTAACCTGATGGAAACTTCACCCTTGCCTCTCGAAACATAAAGCAGCTTGTTCATCACAACACATATGATTTGGATGTGAAAACACTGTTCAAGGCTGATAAGATTTTTATCACTGAGAAAGGTCTTCAATAGTTAATAGAAAATATTTACAAAACAACCTATATTTCATACAGACAGCCCCACATGCCAAAGGTTCCTGAAAATAAATCATAGTAGTAAGCTATGTAGTAAAAATTCAACCCAGAGGAACCTTACGAATTTAAATTCAAGATTTTAGCTGAATACATGGATTTGTTTGAGAAGCTAAAAACTGAAAACCCTGAATATCTGGAGAAATAGATGGCCAAAATCAGAAAAATATAGATAAATCTATGAGTAAATATTTAATTTAATGATCAAGTAAATAAAAAACACAGTAAAAATAAATTTTGAAATAACCTATTGTATATATGTGACTATTATAAGTTTTTGCAATTATTTTACAAAATACAAATTAATACTAAGCTACAATTTTATTTAACTTGTTTGATATGCATTTATTTAAAATGTTTAAAGCTAAATAGAAATAAAATAAATTCATATAAATTAGTTACTGGCAAATTAGATTTTTAAAATGATAAGCAGCTTGTTTGATTTAATAGTAGGTAAAAATTTGAATAATTGAAGTGAACTCATCCTAGAATTGTAAATAGAATGCTGTTAGATGGGTCTTGGTCTGATTAACAGGTCAACCTTTTGCAGATGTTGAATAAGGTTGTGTTTTAAATAGAGGAGGAGGCAGAGTGGGAAAATTGGCACCTCGTTCCATAGTTACAGTGCCCATGTGTCCAAAAAGACAAACAGTTCTTAGTGCGATAAAATTCACTTTTTTAGATTTACTTTTTGTTCAGGTCATTCTTTCCATGAGCAAATCTGCACTTGCTGCCATATCTACAGAATCCATTTTATGAGAAATTCTTGCAGACCTCAGTCTTGTAGTTCCTTTTGACGTTCCTCTTAGATGTCAATGGAAGATTCTAAGTGCTTCTCTCGTCGTCATCTGTAGATTCAGAACTTTATTTCCTAAATGAAGAGGTATTTTTGCAATAGAATTTCTCCCCGTACTGCTTTCGATTCATCATCGTAAAATAATATAATTTCTAATTCCATTTGCTTATTAAGTGACACAGCCTTTTTTAAATAACTTAGCTCTACTTCCCTCTCTGAATTGCAAAGGCTGGGTGGAAATCAAATTTGATCTTCTGTCGTCTGAAAACTGAAAGAGTTATGATATCTCTGNGAAATCAAATTTGGTCTTCTGTCGTCTGAAAACTGAAAGAGTTATGATATCTCTGCTTTTATCAAAAATTAGCTTTTACTCTTTCGAATAAAGCTATAATATTTTTAAAAAATTGTTAAAAAAAATATCATTGATAGGAAACTAAATTAACTAAAATCATGATGGATGGATCCCTAACATCCATGCTCAATGCACTTTTGAAAACTATTAATAAAAAATCATTTACTTTGACATAATTATGATCTAACTTTTTCTTATTAAAAGAAACAAATAAGGACTGAAAAAGTAAAAACAAAATAATAACTATTAAAATTTATTTTTTACAAATGATTTATTTGCTTTGTTGAGTTTTATTGACCAAATTCGCTTTTTAACAATATAGAGTAAGAAAAAATATTGAGAAAAATCATTCGTTAAAATATTGATTGATGGCTTCAATTGCACCTTTTTTAATCGCCTTTATGCTTTGTAAAATAAAAAGGCCAGTTCATATTAATTCCGTTATTCTAGTACTTTGAAGTTGCATCCAAAAAATCTTTTAGGTACTTCTTATCGTTCTCATATATCTATTCGTACGGGTTCGACATCAGAGGCTGGTAATATTTCTCCTATAATTGCTACTGAAATGGCTATTCTATCATTTTCCTTTTCTTATCAGATACCAAAGAACCCTTTTGTGTATTCTTTGATTATTGAAAGCGAAGACACTGATGAGATTTCTCCTGCTACCTTCCATCAGCCTTTTAACAGGACAGATAGTTGGACTCCATTTTCAGTGACTGCTTTTCGTACACAGATGACAACTCCTCTTCACCAGAAGGAAATAGCTCAGGTATAACCTTTCCTTCTCTATTGTTGAGGTAATGCTTTCTCAAGCTATTACTGTCATCTGTGGTGCCGCTTAGTTTTTCATGGACTTTCTTGTTGATCTCTTTAATGTGGTCATGCGTGACAAGCCTTTATTTTTTCTTGGTTTTTGCAGGCAATGCTGTATTTTTAATGATTTTTCCTGGGGAACAACTCCTTCTAGATATCTTGGACTATTCAAGATGATGAGTCTTGTTGCCTTTCTTCATTTTTAATAATGGCTTGCGTCAGTTCAAGGAATTTCGGTTTTCGTTTACTCTTCCTGTAATTTAAACCCTATGAAATATTTGATGTCCTAAATAAACTGCTAATTATATTCGTTTTCATTTACAAACAAAATTATAAAACTCAAACAAACAATAAAAGGAGTCAGTGTCTAAAGTTTAACTTTACATTTTTCATAATCAAAACAATGTATGAAGCGTACATTTCACTTAAAAATCCAATTTCTTTATTCATACTTTTACTCTTTTTTTTATTAAACTACTTTATCAATATGAATGTATATCAATCAGTACAATTCATTCAACCCAATTAGTCAGTCAGTTGTTGTTAAAAAAGCTAACTGGTGAAAGAACTTTCCTTCTTGCATCAGATTAACCTTTCATATTCGTCGGTTGTGTTGGAGATATCCCAGTCTGAGACTCCGACCTTTCGATTCGGGTATTGTATTTGAACTACTTCCCAACGTAGCCTGTTCCTGGCCGATCCATTATGTTTCCTCCTGAGGATACCTGGCTTAGATGTCTTGTCGAGAATCCTGGTTCTTGCACGTATCCATTGCTGAAACCGGGTATTGAGGCGTTAGAAGATAGCACAGCATCCATATGGCTGTCATTAAGCATACTTCTACCGTAGTTATTGTTACCGTTGTTCGTGTAAGAAGTGAAAACTGTTTATTGCTGGCCTCCGGGTCGCAATGTCTGCTCTCTGTATGTCGTGTTTCCATTATGTGCCACTCTTTCACTTGGAATGTTTCCATTGCTGATGTATGATGTGCTTGAATGCTCTGTATATCCATAAGGATAGTCTCTATTCGAGTATTTCTGTGAGAATGCACCATTTCCTCCAAGATTAGATCCCACATTAGATCCCATATTAGATCCCGTATATCCTCCCATATTTGCTGCCATATATCCTCCTCTCATGTTTGAACCTCCATTTCCATCACTGGTATCTCTCACTTGACTTTCAAAATATTGAGAAGTGGGTCCGCTAGTGCTATCAACTGAAGACTTTTTACTGAAAATCTGATGCTGTTGAGTGTCTATCTTCATAGTACTGTTGCTGTTGCTGTTATTTTTGCTGCCACCTCTGCTGCTGAAGCTATTGTTGTTGTTTTGTTAGGGAGATCTATCATATTATTTGCTGTACAATTTTTGGCTCTCTTCATTGATAGTAGATAGTTGAATAGTCTGGTTGCTCAAGTTCGCGCTCGGATCATTGGTCTGATAACTCGATGATGAAACAAAGGACTGCTCAAAGGGCTTAATTCCGTCATTTATTCTGCTGCTTGGAGTATTTGTGGGTCGAGTTAAGGCACTCTGACTGGTATAGCTGGATTCTGCTAACTCAACATTCAGCCCATTTGTTGCAGCATTCATAATGCGAACACTGCTTTCAAGCTGAAGGTTTTGCTCGCTCAGCTGGTCGACCTGACTCGCAAGTTGAATGTACTTCTAGGCAAAGGTATTCATCACATCAAAACCTTGACTCAGCTTGGTCCACTTTTCGTTTTGGATGCGCATATTGTTGTAGTTTTTCTTGCTCTCCTGTTTCACAGCCATTAACAGTTTTTAAACTATTGCGATCCTCTTAATCAAGGAAGCTATTTGCTAGTCCTTAGCCTATGATTGCATTTTGACGCTTCTGTATTCAGAAATAAACTGAGGCGTAAAGTTTGCCTCGGCTTTGGCTTTCATAAGATCAGAAGTAAGAGATTAGACCTTGTTCGACAGCTACCTACTTCGAAGGGACTCTTTATTGTACTGGTTTTAGAGCTGAGAGTATTTTTGTTAAAGGGAACTTAGGGTTTTCTAATAAAAATTAAGGAAAGGCATACCTTAATGGAGTTATATTGACTTTCAACAGATTTGAGAGTAGTGATCTGTTCCTCATATTTACAGCACTTCGCATTGAGCGCGTCCAGTTCAGCCTTCTTCTGATTGAGAGCGCTCATTATCTTTTCCTTCTCCTCTCCCATTGAATACAGCTCATTCTACATCTTCCTGCAGTTAGACTAGAGCGCAAACATCTTCTCTTGAATTTGGTCGTTTTCTCTTCTGGCCTCATCAAGCTTCATGACCAGATGCTCAGTTTGCTGCAGGTTCTCAACTAGCTGCTCTTCAATGATTTTGTATCTGTTAATGTTGATGCTGACTGAATTGTAGTTCTCTTTTAGTTGATGAATCTCTTGAATTTTTTGATGTAAAACTCCATTAATTCTGTCAAGTTCCTGAGTCATATGATTAATCTTTTTTTTGCATTCTTAGAGAGCTTCTGCAATTCCTGAGTTTTCCTTCAAAGAGTTCTAAAGCTGAGTGATCTTGCGGCTTTGGTCACTATTTGTGCTGGAAAGGTTGCGAACCGTAGCATTAAGTCTTTCGACATCCTTGTGCAAGTTGGCATTATCAGATCTTTCCTTTTTCAGATAGTTTTACATTTCCATTGCCTTTAGTAGATCTGTTTACATTGCACGGATTTTGTCATTAAGCTGAATCTTAGTATTAGCCTCTGATGAAAGTTTATCTTTGAGGTTTCTACATTCATTTTATTTATCAGTCAGTAAGGGTAGTTTTGCTTCAATTTGAGTGTACTTATTTTTCCAATTTTCAATATCTCCCAATCTCGATTTGAGCAAGTCATTCAGTCTGTTGTTCTCATTCGATATTTGTTAAATGTGCTGCTAGTACTCGGCAACCTGTCCTTGAGAAGCCTTTTGTTAGTCGAGCTCAATGGATAGCCGTTGATTTTGACTCTTCCATTTCTCAATTTCAGATATCTTTTATCGGATAATTGTATTCATTCTCTCCATTTAATCAGCTGAGTTGTCCAGCAGGCGGCCATATTCCTAAGCCTTGGCTGAGGCCTTTAAGTTTTTGTTATTCTCTGCCTCAAGTCTAGAAAACCTTTCGTTCCAATCATTGATCTCATTTTCATATTCTTTAATTCGATTGTTAACATTAGTGAACTCTTTTTCAATTCTTGAAAAGCTGCCTATCTTTTCTTGTAACTATCCAAGTTGACGCTTTAATTGTTAATTCTCCTACTTTTTGTTTCTCAGAAGCTCATTAAGCCTCATATTCTCTTGAGCCATCAACATAAGCTTGTCCTCATATTAATCGAGCCTGGCCTCATACTGGCTGAGTTCGCCCTCTCTTATCTGGCTTTGAGATAATTCCATTCTCATTCGATCAATTTCAATGTTTTTGTTGTTAAGAGATTCTCTAAGCTTTCTGATTTCTGTTTCAAGCATTGCTCTTTCGGACTAGTGCTTAACTGATAGTTATCTGAGTTATCTTTGAAGCATGCTTTTCCTTTGATTTTAAAGCTGAAATCTCATATCTTCCAACTATTTGGCCTTGCTGTTTTCACATGCACTATACCTAGCTTTCCATTTTTCTAACTCCTTAGATATGGATTAGCTTCTTTCCCTTTCAAGTCGATATTTCTCCTTCAAAGACAGATCTATATCTGCATAACGTGCTTTCATGCTCTAAATTTCGTTATAAAGGTCTTGGCAGACTTTATGCATCTTTTCCATGGCATATTGGTGCTCCTCCTTTTGCATTTCATAACTATGACACTTTTATGTGAGTTCTCTGATCTGAACCTCATAGTTTTCATAGTTTCCTATTTGCCGCTCAAGATCTTTGATTGTGACTCGGGCGGTTTCGATCTCAGCGGAGAGCCTTTCTATTTCAATACCCTGGAAGACGACTACAAAGTTTAATTTTTGTGAAAGGTCATCCTTTCTGTAGTTGGGGAGATTCTGAATCCGGGACCTGAGCTAAATAAAATAGTGTACTTCCTCAGATCGTTGAACTCTTGGTGAAAGCCATCATTTGAAATATGATGAGAAGTATGCACAAAAGAGTTGCGCTGAAACGCGACGTTAGATTGAACTAACGGGTTGAGCTAGTGGACCATAGATTTCTACATTTTTAAATGAACAGTAAAGCTATTTTATATAATATGAAAATAACTTGAGTTGGAATAGCAATTATAAGCAACTGACAAAAAGTATAATAGATAAAAAATTGTAGTCGAACCACTAAGTAATGTATACAATTTAAAAAACGGAAATGGATATAATTTCTGTTTTCGATTTGTTTGAATATTTATTGAAGCTGATGTCAAATTATTCAGATTATTTTCTAATTGAAAGATGGAAACTAAATGATTTGAACTATTTATTACAACAAATTAGTAGTACATCATGATGATTAAAATCTGTAATTTTGTATGTTAATATCACTTGAATGTACATTTCTTGATAAATAGAAAAGTTTGGTGAGTTTTTGTTCACTATTTTACATCAGTTAAATAAAGGTACTTTGAAGAATATATTTTATCAATGAAAAACTCCTCAAGACAGAAAGGCTCCAAGCCCAAAACTTCTGCTCGATAAGATAACTCAGCCAGGCCCAATATTTCCGCTGTAAGCACACTTATAAATAAAATCCACAAATCTATTCAGTTAAATGGACCCACAAAACCCACTATGATCAACTCGCATCGGAACAGCAAGCCCAAGGTCGAGTCTCTACATCTGTACAAGGCTCCTCCTCAGTCCCAAAAACATACAGCGCATCATTCAAGGTACTTGCTTTAGAAATATGAAGGAAAATGAGCATCACAAGTGCACGGCAATAAGTTGTAACTTCCAGTCGAGGAGAACGCCCAACGTATGAAAATCACAACTATCAAAATCAAAATCAAAAACAGTAGAAAAAGGCCAAGTAGCATCTTAGAAGCAACTCAACCATTTCGAAAAAATCTTCAAAAACTCAAACCAAGAAGTGTTTTAAAATCGACTTATCTAAACTTGCTGACAAGGATAACTTTAAGGAAGGAAACAAAATAGTAATCGAGCCAAAGTAGGTCAGTCGGCTTCACTTTGACTACGAGTATGTGATCGGAAAAGGTGGTTTCGGAAAGGTATGGTGTGTAGAATTCAAAAGAACCAAGAAGATGTACGCAATGAAGGAGATGCTCAAAACTAAAATTATCGGAAAAAAGAGCATTCACTCTGTCATGAACGAAAGGTAGCTTCTATCAAAACTCAAGCACCCTTTTATTGTCAACATGAGTTATGCCTTTCAAGATCGCTAGACTTTGTATCTTGTCATGGATCTTTTAACTGGTGGAGATCTACGCTATCATATGGGCTGCAGACGAAAGTTTAAGTAATCTGAAGCAAAGTTTTTCATAGCATCTATGCTAAATGGCCTTGAGTTTCTCCATCTGAACAATATTATTCACAGAGACATCAAGCCTTAGAATTTGGTATTTGATGAAAATGGCTATTTGAGAGTCACGGATCTTGGAATTGCCAGAGTAGTCAAGCCAAACAACAGTGCTGACACAAGTGGAACTCCTGGATATATGGCGCCTTAGGTAATGTGTAGGCAGGATCATTCTTTTCCTGTTGATTACTATGCTGTTGGAATTATTGCATACTAATTGATGCTTGGTAGAAGGCCTTATAATGGGCGAAATCGGAAAGAGATTAGAGATCAGATCATGAGTAAACAGGTTCAGATTAGAGCCGAATAAGTGCCTCCGAACTGGTCTTTATAAGCAGCGGATTTCATTAACAGAGTATTTTATTTTCCTATTTTTAGATGATCCAGCGAAAGCCTCTCAATAGACTTGGAACTTAAGGTGGAATCGTATAGATAAAATAACACCCCTGGCTAAAAGGATTTCCTTGGGTTTCTCTAATGAAACGACAAATCCGCTCGCCCTTTGTGCCATAGAGCATTCTAGACAATAACGACTACAGAGACCAGATATCTTCTTCGAGTGAAGACTAAAATTAGGCAGAAAATCAGCTTTTGCTGAGAAGAAAAAGTGTAGAAGACTTGTTCGAAGGGTACAGCTACATGGGTAAAGAAAACATTCCAACTGGGAAAAGCAAGATAATGAGCAAAGGAAATATGGCGACAACTACAAATACTCACTACTCGTACCTGGACGAAAAAGAATCGTATCGAGGATAGAAAATGGTGAAGGTGAAAAATAATAATTTCCTGAGACTAAAATGAAAGAAGTAATGAATAAGTTCAGAAGAGGCATCCAAATGCCAATAATAAATTAATCAATGTTTATAAAAAGTTTTAATTTGATTTTTCCAATTTATTACTTTATTTAATTTGCTTGATCTTCAAAAATTGTAAAGTATTTTGCTTACTAACTTACTAAACCCATAAATGTTTAAAATAATAATAAATCGTTGATTTGTTTATTATAAAATCAAATAAATTCACAGTAGCTTCTGTATTTTTTGAAGTGTTTAAAATATCAAGAAGAGCCTCTCGGTATTTATCTAGACTAGCCTGCTGGCGTTAATGTGACAGAGCGGTACTTTTCCATTTCACCTGTTTGATTCAAATTCTTCCATATAAATATCCGAAATTCCAATCATTCCAAAATCAGCAATATTCTTCATTCAGCCTGATACTTTAGAACTCGCTCATACAATGAATAGTGCCGTGTTTATTCATGAATTCTTTCAATATAAATAACCCATACCAAATGAGTCCACTTATAGTGAAGAAGAGCTCAAAAATAATGACATGAAAATCTCTTTGGAAATTGCTACCAATTCATATCTTAGAATGCAGTCCGAGCCCAAAACCAGTTATATCACTTTCTCATGTAAAAATTATGGAAGAACTTGCTTTGAAATATATGGCTATCGCAAAGCTACACTGACTGGGCAAGAGTATCTAATTGACTCAAGTTACAAATAAATGGCTCACGACAGAAATTGCTAGCTTAGAGATGAGCAATTTCAATTTTTGTAGATTTACAATCTGATGAAGCTTAAAAAAGATTTGATTCAGAGATATATGTAGCTGAACGGTTTGATGAACGCTAGTCCTTCATAGATACTGCAATCGATCAGTGCGGGCCAGCTAAATTACTTTTTCTAGGAAAAGATCAATTTTAATTTGGAAATGAGAAGGAAACTGAGAAAAAGATTCGACAACATTATTAATATCGACATTAAAAAAATCACAAAAGGATGCAGAAACGAGCAAAATTAGTAGTAATATAAATTTAATTATAAAGGAGAGACAATGAAAGGAAACAAGTCTACAAAAACTTTGATGTCTAAAAAACCAAAGAAAAAGAATTAGTCAAATTCACTAAATTAATCGAAGTCACACAATGAAATAATTTTTTAAACAGAAAAAGAATAAAACTCTTAACAGTCAAATTACATGTCAAGCGAGTACAATTCACGAAGGCGCAGTACGAAAGCCAAAGCTAGAAACAAAACAAAGACAAAACGCATAAATAAGGATAGCAAAAATCTACAATCGAAAAATTTCCATTAATAAAAATAAAACAATTTTATCGTTAAAAAATAACGATCAGATATATTTATCGATGAAGATGACGATGCCTAAAATATAAAGCCCCATCAACAACAAAATCATCAATAGCGACAACATATTAGAGGGGGAACAAATACTTTATCTTTACCACTTCCCAAAGATAACATCAGTAGATAACCTTTCTCAATCTCAGCCCATTCCATAAATAATAACGAATCTTTAAACAATCGTCTGATGATAGAAGAATAGAGTAGCCATCACAAATTTGAATCCAGCTTTTTTGGAGTGATATCTAATTATGAGCTGCCTGAGATCAAATAGTTGAACTAGGCATTCCATGATCATAATGGCATTAAAGACTTCTTTGGATGGTCTGTCTAAGAACTCCAACAAGACCCCATTCAGCTCGAGACAACAAACGACAAAGCACGATAAGATGTATTTTTTTCATCATTGAAAAGCAGTCTACTAAAGAAATCCCTAGACACTCAAAGTTTATAAAACCTACTGGATCATAGCTATGACATAAAAACTGATGAACATCACGATCATTGCGGACTATTTGATTGACTGATTGGCTGTGCTGACT
>VOMN01051812.1:0-23752 GCA_014899125.1 Orchestia grillus | reverse complement strand
CGAGCGGCGCTCTGTATTCGCTCTTATAGGCCCCATCCACCGTGAGGACGGGGACGTACCGGGGAGACGGGGACGTACAGTAATACAGAATCTGACTGACCTGGTGACAGAAGAGGCTCCAACTGACTAGGCGATAGAAAAGTATCTGGCTGACTAGGTGACAAAAGAGGCTCCAGCTGACTAGGTGGCAGAAGATTATCTGGCTGACTAGGTGACAAAAGAGGCTCCAACTGACTCGGTGACAGAAGATTATCTGGCTGACTAGGCGACAAAAGAGGCTCCAACTGACTAGGTGACAGAAGAGTACTTGGCTGACCAGGAAATAAAAGGGGATCCAACTGACTCGGCGATAAAAGAGGTTCAATCTGATTTACACATGAGAGTGGATTTAGCTTACTTACTGATGAGAGATGATCCATGTGACTGATTTGTAAGTGTGAATCAAATTCACTTGACGACTGGGAATTCAACTGACATGCTGGCGAGTATGGTGGTAGCGTATTTGCAGAAGCGTAAGTTTTCAACCCATCAGTAGCAGAATGAACCTCCACCTCATCACCCGATGAGTGTGTTAGTACGTGTCCCGCTGAGGGCAACGATGGACACCTCGAATGCGTGTGTTCAAGGCAGTTCGCACCTTCTTGGCACTGCTGGGCAACAGTTGCAGAGTGTTGCTGTAGCCGGTCTTCCAGGCGATGTAGTTCCGACGGAGCTGTCACAGGGAGGAAGTGTAACGAAGAGATTGCGAGCGAATGCCGTTGTGAAGGCCTTACGGGCACGTGCCCTTGGTTAGAACTTGAGTGCAGTTGAGTTGAACCCACGGACGTGTGCGCCAGAGATAATCTGCTCATTGGATCTGACTGCGATGAACTTGCCTTTGCTTTAATACATTCAACCGTAGGTGAAGCAAACGATACATCAGGTAACACCAGTTTCGGTGTCGAAGCTCTATTATTCAAAGCACCACGATCTCTGTGTGTTGTCGGTAGTGTGTTGTGTCTCTTCAGCCCAACAGACCGCTGCACCTCGTTACTTTTTGAACATTCGTGCAGTTCTTCGATATTCAAAATAACTTCAGTGTTACACGAAGAAGCAATTTCACTATTTTCCAACTTATCATCTGGAGATCTTGCGCCCACGTCTTCTCTATTGTCACCACTTGGCTCGTCGAGCTCACAGAAGCTGCTGGACACGACACTACTACCTGTCGGCTCTGACGGATTGTTGAAGTAGCTCCCAAGAATCCGATCCATCACTGAATTTTCACTGGGCAAAGCAGTACTAACGTTGCATTCTTGCCCACAATGTACACTCGGTAGGTCGTTCTGGAGATCTTTAGAGCCACCAGCGGCGGCAGAAAATTTCCTCATTTTCCTGATATTAGCTCTCTTGTCGCTGGGATACCTGTGGAAAGAAACCGTCCGCCGCGGAGGCTGAGGCAACTTGGGTTCCCGAGTCTTGCATTCATCAGCGCCAGCGCCCAGCGCGCCCGCTTCCACCATCTCCACGTCTTCCCGACAGGTGCCCAGAATGTGAGTGGATGATTTGCGCGCCAGGCGGACCGAAGACGTCTACGAACAATGGTGAATGCAACACGTGGATGTCACTTTATCTGGCTATAAACAACGCTAACGAACATCGGTAAAGGTAGTTGGAATATTTATGTGAAATTAATACAACTTTTTTTCAGTCATCGATAGCGTCAGCCGAATATATTAATGAATGAATGGTAAAATTGAATAGTAAGGAAAGAAAGAAAGCTACAGTCTAGAGCAAAAGCTAAGGTACAGAACAAAATCCGCCATAAATTTAAGCAGCTAATGGGTCACTCGATAAAAGTGATAGACCAAAAAATCAGCTGACGGAAGCAAAACCTCTGAAAGCATTCAAATCTGACAAGAAATTTAAACCCCATATCACTGTATAAAATCTAAATTTATGATTTCAGATGTCTTAGCTCACAATTTCTGACAAAAATAACGTTCTCTTAAATTTGTGTTTCTTGCTTCTTTCATAAAATTGAAAGAAAAAAATAAATTGGATATGTGATATTTCTACACTTAAAATCAGATTAAGAAAGACTTGAGCAAACCTAAAACACGTATACTTGTATTTAAAAATTTTGTATATTACCATTAGAACGTAGCATATTTTTTCGTTTTTAGACACATCTATTACATGCACACTACATTGATATTGTGTGCATTATAGAATCTGATAAAACACCTATATAACCATAAGTAAAAGAAAGCCTAATCTAGGTAACACTAAATATTTTCATGCGCAACCATCGGAAATAGCGAAGAAAAATTGAAAACTGAACGGTGCTGTAAGCGAGTCAACATGCATTTAACGATACAACCGTACGAAGTAATCCTGCTCGAGTTCAACCAGTGACGAAACAAAGCTCGCACATCACTCCCACACAAGCAATGTAAACTGCGACATGAGGCATGTTTCCTCTGGCAACTAATAACCATGCTAAAAGAATAAAAAATTGAATCAATTTATAATACATGTATTGTTCTACTGCTGGAGACACCCTAGTTCAAACGACTGCGCTAAGCAAAATTGCAGAACGTTCGAAAAAAAATTGAACATAGGAGGCCTATGTATCTAGTAGCTCAGTTGGGCTCACAAGTTAGCATTTCTTCTGAGCATAATTCATTATTCATCGTTTCTTATTTGATTGTAGTGCTTTGCCAAATGTAAATTACTAGGAGTAGACAAATGATTCCAATCCACAAAAAGTCAGTCCAATTCAATCAGGCAAAGGTTTACTGGGTGCCCACAGGAGAAAAGAAAAGAGAAAGAAGCCAACTCACTTAGAAAAAACACCAGAATCTACAGCAACGACAAAGGCATGCAAGAATACTTTTGAATGTTAATGCCCCTCAGGAGCTCTCTATTGACGGAACAAGTAGCCATCGCTCGCCAAACTCAGTGATGAGAACACAGACACGTGCTGTAACTAGGCAAGGTCAGACGGAAATGTAGAGACGAGTTCCAAGCCAGGATTTGTCCGAGTGTTTGTACTATTTAGAAGAGGAAGGTCTCCAATTAACCTGATTGAAACGTCGAGCTCGGCTACCCCGATTCTGCCAAGATTCTTGGACTGAAGCCAGCGGCTGACGTCCGATATACAAAGTCGGGCCAGCAACAAATGGGGCAATATATGCTCCCCAAACATGACAGTCTGGCCAAAAGAGCTCGTAATTCAGGCTCGCTTCATTTTACACCTCATCACAGGCAAGAGCTCCGCGTTTTATAAAGAATTTACACCATCGAACGAAGAATGGGCAAACGAAGTATTGGTGAGATTGTAGCAACATGACATTTTATCGAATTTATTATATTTTGTTATGATAGAATGACGCGTACCTTTCAACAGGTAAAAGTTTGCTTCAATGTCCAATGAAAAATAAAATGAAATTTAAAACTAGCGCACAAAATTAACGAGGAACGAGTTTTCATAATCGTGAAAATATTAATCAGTTTCCATTACAATTTTCCGTGAAATTTCAAATGTAGTATACTGCACGAGTACTTCACTCGCAAGAAGCTTTTAATAGTATCTTGTAGTAAAAGCAGATTCAAGCGTACAACCCTCGAAACTGACGTTTTGAACACTGATCTGAGTTGCTCCACGTCTCGTATATTTGACGGTGGTCGTCTTCCAACTTGAATCTTGAATATTTTCTGGTGAACCAAATCAAGGACCCCGACATGAAATCCACTGACACACTCGCTCTGTTGTTGTACGCGCTTTTTCGGTCATCGTCTCGTTGGAGCCTCCAAAGCATCTTATTACAGAGGGCCATCTGGCAGCTACATAGGTAGGAAATTTTAATAATTTCGATGTTTTTGCTTCTTACAGGATACCAAGATACGCCACCGGCACTACCTTACGAGCTCTCGAGTTATTTTATGAATATACGAGAACGTAAATTCGTCTCTAATCTAATCTATTATAATCCGTGCATTACAAAAATTAGACTAGACTATCCATGCTTATCTTTTTGACAATTTGCTTAGCTTTACCTCGAATCAAAACCAGGAAGACTATTCGAGTCGGCACAAGTTTTCTTCCTGTAATTATGTGAATCTACTTCGACGAACTAGTACGTTCAATTACTCGACCGACTTGTTTTAGAGCAGGCTTTCTTCGCTTTTCTAAAAAAATACGAGTATGTGATCCACTGAACACAGAGCGGAAAAATTCTCACTCAAGAAAATATCGACGTATTTTACTACTTTGAAAACAATATCGAATTAATGTTTTACTGATACTCCTGCAGAGTAAAAACTTATTATTACGTTAACAATCTAACGCTTAGGGCACATAAATTTCAAACAATTCTTTGATGCAATCAAAGAAAAATATTTTCCATTTGAAACCTAATGAGCCATTTCCCAAGCATCTTAAATTAGTGAGGAGAAAAAAGAATCCCAAAGCCACATCTAACAACTTGACTAGGACGCACACTCCTGCGCCAGGCAGGGAGGCCCGTGAGACAGCAGAATGAAGGACTTTAACAACACCAGCGTTGTAAATAAAAAACAGCGTTGGAGTTCCGTCATTGGAGAGCCACACTGAGCAAAAAATGCTGCCTCATGTACAGAAAATAATTTGCAACAAATGTAAACTAAAGGAAAAAAAGTGTGAGCGAGGCAAAAATAAACAACTTATCACAATGATGGCACTTTTGCATACAGCTAAAATGATCGCTTAAATAAAGAGGACGAACACGAATGAACATTTGCTCCAAACAATTAAAAGCACAGGGCTTCGGTCGAGGTTAGGTTCTACATTACTCGCGAATACTTCCGTAGCTTCGAAAAAGTTCAATGTGCATTGGAAATTATACTCGCCATTGAAAGTACATTACAGATGCATTCTCAAACACATATGACAGCAAAAACCGGAAAGCGAGTGATGAGTAAACGCGCTTAGACAGAATTGGCAGCTCCACTGTAAATAATAATTCACATCACGAGTATCAAACGCATCGCTTTACACTCACTAATAGGAAATTCAGGGAAAATAAATCACGAGTGATAGGAATGAATCTCACACAAAACTTCATGCCTGATATAAGAAGCGAGGACACGCATGCCGCGCACAGGACATCAAAGCACGGACACAGTGATGCACACGACACACAACACAAAGGTCGCTAAGAACATCAAGTTAATAACTAGCGAAATGAAGACATTCACTTGTGAGTCTCAAAGGGTCGACGTTCCTTCCAATGCGTGAATGAAAATCAGGAATTTCTTGGAATATGACTTTTTGATGACCGTGACGTAATAAAGCGGGAGATAAATTTGCTCGATCGCATGTTGAAAAAAGTTTGTTTTCAGTAAGAATGGCAATTCCAATTCTGGCTACGAGAAAAAAATAGCTTGAGACAACAAGAGAAACGCGAAAAATACGGCCGTTGTCCAAGTTACACCAACTCCTTTCAACAAATTGGCGACACCATTGACGAAGAATTGGATAATCTGAGTGTTAGAGCATTGATTTTACAAGAAGCGATTCCTTCGCGGGAAACGCAGCCAAATTATTCAGAAACAAATAGAAAGAAGACCAAGTAGGAGAAGCATAAATTTATGTGAAATGAGGTAACTTTTGCTCATGAATGAAGTCAACGAAAATGAAACAAACATAGGAATTATTTCAAATTTATTAAGCAGAGGTTAAGCAACGTGCACAACTGGTAAGACGTAACGGGACAACGAACACACGCCAGCGCATTTGGGGGAAGTTTAAAATTGCGACCGGAAATCAGTCGTGTGGGATAAAATTTAAAACGAACAAAATATTACATGAAAGAATAAAGTTATAAGTAAAATTGGCAATGGAAACGAGTCATGCAAAGAGGGACATATAAATGTACAGCGATAAAAATAACGGTAAAAATAAAGATTGAAGTTTATTTTTTGTATCTTAAAACTGATCGAAGAACAAAAACTCTCAAATAATTCCAGTAGAAAATTGAGAAAACAATCAAAAACCTAGGAAAAGAGACCATCATACGAAATAACCGGAGAGCGCTGGTGTGTTGATATCCGAGCACCGTACATCAAAATTTCGAGTAGTTTGTCAATCTTACCTTGCAACTAAGCATGGATCGAACGTTTCGTGATGTTTTCTGAAGTGCTGATGTCTTATGGCAAAGTGAAGTCCTGAACATATTTGCTTAAGTCTCATTACAAGAACAACTTTCGATCAGCGATACTGTGTCAACCTTCGCACAGGGTGGCTCGGGTCGGGCCATGTCGCTCAAGAGAGCCCCAATGCTCTCGGCAAAAATTCTCCCACCTTTGCGCTTTTTTAGGTATGATAAACATGCCTGAATTATAAAATAATCAAAATCAAATCGAACAGAGCAAATTAGATAGAAATGGTGCAAAACAAAAAGCAAGTTGCAGGTAGAGAAGCAGAAAATCTATACAACACGCATAACAGAAGAACGAAGAAACAGGCAGAAACTGACCCTTTCTGGATCCTCCTGCGCTTGCGCGGTGCCAGCGCCCGCCATGTACTCCTGGAACTGCGACGTCACGCACAGCACCGCGTACACCTGCACATGCACACCTGCTCGTCAGGGGTGCTGAGTGGTACAGCTCGTGGTACGTCACGGGTAATGAGTAGTACAGCTCGTGGTACATCACGGGAACCAAGTGGTACAGCTCGTGGTACATCACGGGAACCGAGTGGTACAGCTCGTGGTACGTCACGGGTACCGAGTGGTACCGCTCGTGCTACGTCACGGGAACCGAGTGGTACAGCGCGTGGTACGTCACGGGTAATGAGTAGTACAGTTCGTGGTACGTCACGGGAACCGAGTGGTACAGCTCGTAGTACGTCACGAGTGCAGAGTGGTAGATCATGCAGCAGTGTCAGAAGTACTTGTAAGGAGTACAGATGTGACAGGCTAGGGTTACTTAGATGTAAAAGCAGCTGTGAGTGAGTCAGGAGTGCTAGCAGAGCAGCATGGGGCAGGATGCGCGTCTAGTGACACACCAGGTACAAGTGTGTGGGACACATCACAGTACTCTTCTTACATCACTGGAGAGGATTGTGTTCATTGTTCACACGAAAATACTTATTTTATAGGATACAAAGGAAAAACATTAAAAATAGTTCATTCATTGCTTGTTTTGAGATGTACTTCGTTAGCATAATACTTAGAATTAATAAATAAAATTTTCCCGGTATTGCAATTAAAAAAAGACTCGGAAACACTCACCAAATAAAGCACGCAACATCCAGCCAAGATGAATACCATACACCCATTTAGAGTGATGGAAAATATGCTTATTTATTAAGACAAACATCCATCAACGTTCGAACCAGCCCCTTCTCAATTACACGGTCATGAAAAATAACGCCTCACTTTCAAGGTTTGTTCAATTTGAATTATGCGAGAGAGAACGTAGCATCAATTTTATTTCTTCCCTACACAGGATGCAGAGCTGTGCCAAGTATTTCTTGGATTTACTTTGGTCTAAGCTCTATGGGCTCCCTGAACGCGGCCATTTCATATGCATGCGGGAAAATAAAACGTAGAATGAAGTAAAAAAACGCTCAATCGATTACCAAACCCTAGAAAAGATACAGAAATTGGATACACCTACCACGTAGAGAAATGTCTCCCAAATAGCAGCATCCAATTTGGGAGAGCTGTTGTCAAGGGGCGGCAAGCGAAATATTCGACTATAAAAATAAGGCACACGAACGCTTCGTGTTGAGAAATGAGCCCGGGAGAGGGAATCGCATCATCTGTACTGCTCCTTTGGAGTCCGGCGAGCGATCATCAATCTCGACAGGCAAGCGAGGAACCTCTCTCTCTCTCCGCCACGCGCTGCGGGCCTCTCGAAAACTACTCCAATGCAGAGCTGCAACCGCACTTTTGAGAGCGAGGACGTTTCCGTGAATTTACTAATGAATAGTCAGTCACTTGATGTTTGCATTCCTCTACAAATGCGCCTGTGCAGGACATGAAATGCAGCATCTGGTGTTACACTTCGCGGAAATTGAGCGAGTTCGCATAAATAAATCGTCAATGGCTGTTAATATTGTGCGAGATGAACTGAGCTTGTATTGCGATACGAGAAAAATTATAATTACACGAAATTAAGCAGATCTTATCGAGGGTCAGGGTAAACTACCAGGACCAACAGATAAAAAATCATTACCTTCAACTACTTGTTACTTTCTGCCGAAGTATAATTGAAAGTGAAAGCTGATGTCAGAGAACTTCCCGTGAAAAAACTACCGTCAAGGTCATTTTCGAAGGTTGTGTGATGCCCTCTACCGCAGTACACGATATTCGGTAGCGTTCATTGACAAGAGTATCCATTCTGTTTAAAAAAATACGCAAATATCAGGTCAGGAATATCGATGAGTTCACAGGAGCATCGTCAAAGGTGCAGCTGAGAACGGATCCTAGCAGTATCATCAACAGCGTGCACAGCTCCAAGGCTCGCTCGAGGTGACTTATGTACGTCGAAATGAGGCGAGATGTGGCATTGAAATCAAATGACCGGGAGAGTGAATATAAAGCGTGATCACAATATTAGCGCATTACGGGTATTCCAATTAGCAGTTATGAAAAGAAATATCATTTAGCCATACATAAATTGGTAATGTCAGATTGTTAGAATGATTAATTTCAATCTAAGAAGAGAGAAGGTTGATTCAACTTCATAGCTACCGTAGACTCAAAAATATACTAGTTTTAGTGTGACAAGTTCGATTATTTCTATAGAAATGTTTACGAGGATAACCATACGTGGAGGTATATTGCACACTGTGATATAATCTTTTTCAGTGACAGCTAGAATAGACCGTACAAATTAAAATGCAAAATGCTTCGTAAAATCAAACGTAAAATATGACATTTTGTCTTCATGTATGATACATGATGAAATTATTTCAAAAGTTGAAATTTCATGAAATTCAAGCAGTCTTCATGAAACCGTTTCGCTAAAAAATGAACAAAGGTAATCGTAAAACCTTTATGCATCCATTTAAAAAATCGTCAATTCTAACCACCAGTAAAAACGGTAACAAAATCTACAACTAAAATATCAATTTTAGACGCGCGTCTCAAAACAGAATGCAATTCCTACCTGAGCAAGTCAGTGGCCAATAATGAATTACTGAACCCCCAAAAAAGTAATTTCACAAATGGAGGTATTTTGGCGAACCATTCGCGATGGTAATTGAATTTCATTCGAGTTCTCGTGAAAGAGCGCTGAGCAATTGAAATTCTGGTGCGCGATCAATCGTTGAAGTCAGACTTGGAAATAATGAGACGGAGGGCGGGTGGGGACACGAGGCCGCGGCAGGAGATAACACGCAAGACGGACGACCCAACTTAGCAGCGTCAGATCCGCAGAAGTGCTGAGCAAGCGAACCTCAAAATCGGTCATCGCCAATGAAGATGAATTGGGGCACCTAACCCATTTGCGGAGTTCCAGCTCCGTGGCACGACAACTCAAGCTTTTCAGGCGAAAGCGATAGCAGGGGTGGTGGGGAAACGGGCTCGTTTGGGGGAATCATTTGCGGAGTTCCAGCCCCCGTCGCGGCTCATGACTAGTCATGCACGATAACTGAGCTCCTCAGACGGAAGCGGTAGCAGAGTGGTATGTAAACCTGCTCGCTTGTGGGAATATAGTTCTTTTAAAGGTCTGGGTTCATTTAATGCGTTATGGCAAACACAAGTACCCCAAATGTGTTCTTTTGTATGCAACGAGAGGTGAGGACTAGTGTCACGAAATAATAAAATATTTAACAAACGATGCCGCATTGGCGAGATAGGTTCGAAGCTGAAACGTGCGTTACATCTCTCACGCTCTCTGACATAGGTGATCAAGCTATGATCGTCGCTAACTAAATTTTGCTCGAGGTGCTCCTTCCGAGCTGGCAACATGACGCAATTCCATTGCCCCATATTTGAAGCCCTCCTTCACTATCGATTTCTGCAATTGAGTAAGAACATTTGTTTACATTGAAACACAACGACAAATAATACATCTGTACATACAAAGGACACGCGACAGCAATGGACGACCGTGAGACTGAGCAAGCAAGCATGCATGTATAACACATGCGAAGGAACAGAGCAGTTGGCTCACGCCATAATGGGCTCACCCTCTTAATGAAAAAATTCTTAGCTTAAGATTTGGAATTAATTAAAAAACTGAAACAGGTTGAGCCAAGTGACACTGCACCTCGTGAGACATGCAGTTTCGGAACTGAGTTCCATCATTTTGTTCGCAGACGAATTTATGGCAGTTATGATTTCTGGTTTTTCGTTTTGCATGGATCGCTAGAAAGAGTACAAGCAGAACGGTGAGTACTGATAATTCTTAGAAAATATATCTTCATTTAGAAAAAAAATTGGGCAAATGTCCACACACGGCATGTGCCATAGCTAAAAAGTTGATGCATACAAGAATAAAACCAAGCAGTGCTGCGCTAGAAACTAAATAGATAACGCGACTTCTACGCTGTATTATTTTTCAGTAATCCAAAATAAAGTGCGGTAATTCATGTGAACGTACTGAATTATAGGCTCGCGACCCTCGAGTGACCTCTGAAAACTGCAACGAAGGCTACCGTTTTATACAGCCGCACAGGAAGTTCCTTTAAAGAGAATTAGGGAACGCAGAATATTAGTGGAGACAATACATGAAGAAGGTGCGCAAACAAGCGCTCAAACACACTCAGTGCATAAACACAAACGAGTTGAAGACGATGCCAGTGGATTATAAGAATCGATGTGGGTTAGGCCGAGTGAATCAACTGTCTGACATCATGTGAATTAATAACGATAAGTACAGTGAGCTCTCGCATGTGTTGCTAAAAGGCAGCGCGTACCTAAAACAATGCCAACAAAAAACAAGCAAGAGCAGCAACAGAAGACTCATTCATAACAACAAGCATGTTACGCATAGTTTCGAACGGTGTGGTAGAGATAAGAAATGTTACTGCATCTCGCACAATTGAAACAGACGCGGGAAGTGATAACGAGAGTGCCATTACAATGTTAGGATGATACAGAGCGCAAGAAAAAAACGTGTGAAAAGTCCATAACAAATATGCAGAATAAATTTTGGTGTTCACTCAATCTAGAGAATTTAAAACAGGAGGCACAACACGGTTAATAATGGAGCTGCAAGGTGAAATATCCAATGAAAAAAATCCTAAGCAAAAAACATGAGAAAGTAATTGAGATACTGTACAATAAAAGTATACATGAATTGTGGCGTGGGACAGTGTGGTGTGACGTCGCTCAGGCTATTACTTTCGAATTTCAAGCTCGAGCGACGTTTGAATTTCATGTTTGAATAATGTTTCGATTCCCATTGCTAGAACGAACTGCAATCGAGGGAGACGTGAAGCCTGCAGTTGTTCATTAAAGTTTCGTCGCCACCGATGCGGACAGCGAAACACTTGAAGCTAATCGCACACTTTCTTACGACGCTTCAGCCCCAGGAACTAATTCGGAAGAGGTGACGGAAAATTTGTGACTTATTTAGAAGAGCGCGTGGCTTTGGTACTTGCACTGTCTTCAAAAGAGGGTGAGGATTATTTTTTACGTTTGGGTATCAAGGAGAAATTAAATCCAAAAGAAAATCAAAACGAAAAATATAGGTCCGGACCCCTCCTCTGCTGCATGTGGAGGGATGGGGCCAAATGCAGGGCAGAGGAGGAATATTTTATGCGAGGAATTCACCAAGAGGGGCAAAGTTTTTGGTGACATGAATGAATGTAAAAAGCACTTATACTAAAAACATTTGCATGCTTTTGAAAAATAACATCAAGCCTAAAAGAGGCCCAGCGAACATGAGTTAGTGCACACGAGGGCTTAACGTTACACAGCTCGTCAGGATGGGGAAAGCATGATGCGGCACGATGTCTTGGCAACCAATACGTCACATAACTCTACGGTTAAAGCAACTAACATTTAACTATAAATTTTCTCAAAGGAGTATTAAAAATACAGAGTGAAGCGCAAAAGAACTGATCGAAAGTCCATGAGACATTTTAACTAACTTATGCTTCGAGGTAAAAATGAACAGCCTGTTTTGTTTCACTTTCAGGTTAAATAATTTTGAATTACAATTCTATACTTCAAACCAGTTTAGTACACCACAATGTGCAATACTCGACAAGTGCCCCGTCATGGTTCGTTCTTTCAGAAAAATAAGGATCATTACTTCACAACCATCCGTGCTACGAAAAAATTCAGACATTTCGCCAAGAAATAGACACCGCAGGATAAAAGGTAGACGACGCTCGGCACAGCCTTTGAACTCAAATAATGGAGATTGTCAGCTTCATGTTTGAGGAACGCGAGCGTTCAATAAGGCCGAAAGAACACCGAGTCAGTATAAATCCATGCCCAAGACAAAAAATAATGCTATTTTAAGCGCACGCTCGTTGAATCCTACGAAAAAAAAATTAGTAAGCATGAACTTAATGTCGACAATCAACGTTGAATGCAAAAATAGAAATGACGTCATGAGGCATGAAATCATTTAACAACGCAAGGATAACATGTAGATCACTATATAAATGAAGAAGTACACGGTACTAATTAAGTAACAGGACAAAGGTTTAGGGGAGAAGAGAACTCGGATAAAACAACCATCGACCAAAAAATTGCACGTAAGTGGAAATCGTAAAACGGCGACTATGAGTTTCTGAGGGCACCAAAAATCCAATCTAGAGGAGAGCGACATGTGATGACCGTCTGTAAAAACAAGGTCAGGCTTAAAGCAAACAAAGCGGGTCCGGCCAACAGAGTAACAAGATCACAGCCTTGTTGTCTTGAGCACGCTCGCGCTATCTGGACAGCAGACCGACATGGCCACCATCAGGGGAGATGCCGTCAACTCGCCTCTACAGGCGCCGGGGCAAAAAGGACGCTCATGTATTGCAACATCTAATTGTTACTTGCGGGCGATATTCTGTAATATGTCAAAATACATCCTTTTTGCGTTCTGATCACTAACTAACTATTGGTGTATGATACTCTAAAGAATGGAGTATCAATGATGAAGCGCAGCTGGAACTGACTGCTGCAAACTTGGCCCTTAACCGACACGAGAGAGGTAGCAGTACACGAGAAAGAAATACAAGCCTCCCTGGCCACTCGCTTCCTAAATGTTATTACACTGCGACACTTGAGCTTCTGCGCCGCGCCAATGTTAGCGTTCACGAAAATTTTAGCGAGCGATGAATGTTTTGAGCACGATAGCAGACAACTCCGCGTACTTGCTTGTTTAAATGGTCGTTCCACTTAAGATATAATTTAAATTATGCTTAGGAAATTATTGGAAAAACACTACGTACGATATCCTCTGTGAAATCCCTCATGTAGTTTCAGCACATCCTGCGTAGCGCTAACTTTTGTGTGGCACATAACAGATTAAAAGAGCAACATTTTCTGTTGGCTGAATTACGACCGTCCAGCAAAGAAAAATTTCCCTTCCGTCATACAGAACGACGATGTAGATACTTCTAAACTGCTCATACGCCGGCCAAAATATCGTATACCACTGACACAAGAGCGTCAGTCCTGCCACAAGAGCGTCAGTCCTGCCACACAAGTAGGGTGCCATCGGCCTGACAACGAGAGAGGCGTGCCTCGACGTCAGCTCCACCCTGACCCGCCAGCTGTCAGCCAACAAAAGACTTGTCTCAGAGCCTTGCTAGTGTCTGATTAATGAGGAGCTGCTTGGTCGTAAATCCTGCCCGGACTTGTTTTTAAGACTTCCATTACGTCCTGCCCCGTCGACCAGCGTTCCCTTTATTCCAAGTTGGCCAGCAAACCTTCCTTCTTCCCGGTTGCGTACTGTATTTCCTTGCTTACTTGCATTCCTCTTACCCTCCATGCTTTCCTCCTCTTGACCATCTCAACTGTTCCCTGAAACTTCACTCCCTCGAGCATCTCGACAACTTCACGTCTTCCTGTAAGTGACCTCACTGTTGTTCAGCGCCGCTTCCCTCCTCTCAGCTACCGCCCACGAAGAACAAGTTGTAATCGACCTCGCCAGTGGAGGCAAACAGCTGAAGCTCCCATGCTATGACTGACCAGTCAGACATTTCCAGGGACGGTTCATAAACTCAGCAGCTGATATCAGCGCTCTGACGTGTGCAACTTGTTTTACTGACCAATACCTGGCGTCAACGACCCAAGTATTCTGATGCCCCTTGATAACATCAACCAACATAGCGTCAGCGCTCCAATACAGAGCAATAACACTTCTCAAGGGTTTTCATTTGAGAAACAGTCGGCCAGCTATTATTAAATAACACTAGTATTATGACTGTAGATCTAAAAAAAATCCGGGGTGTGAAGGCATTAATGCAGTTCCAGTAACGCAGAATTAATTCCACAGCAGGAGCGTGGAACGAATATACTTGAAATATTAAGTCGTAATAACAATTTCTCAATTTCTCGAGAGAAATAGACACCATTGAGCCCAGCCTCGATGATGACACGCATCTCAGACTGAAGACTTAGGCGTCACTTTAGAGCGTTTTTGACGCAGAGGCAATTTTAGCTGGCCTGCAGCAGGGATCTGCAACACAAGCCCGGGCACAAGACTTGACAAGGATCCAGTAGACAGCGAGAGAGAGATGAGAATACTACTTTGCCAAATCGCCTTCATAAAACTCTGCTTACTTACTCGCGCTCCAAAGAAGGCAAGCGAGATCTCTATTCTAGCACGAGTACCTCATGCATGCTAGGAACATTCAACACGGGGGCAGTAGGTACCTCGATGGATAAAAATACTCAGGGTGACCCAGAAAAATGTTTACAATGCTTATAAAAACTAAACCACAAGACCGATTTTAATGTTCTTGCTCTTATTTGATGCAGAATTTAATTTTGCATCTTACCAGAACAATTTTTTGCTTAGTAACGAGACGTTTGGTCAGCATTAACACGGAAACTTCTCGAAATGCATTTTGTCCGGAATTTGAAGACACTCTTAATGTCTGCAAGCAAAGATGAAATTCATCACAAAAAAATTTAACTCTAGCAATAAAATTATACAGTAGATCTCCTGTTTAAAATGAATGTGATGTGAGTATTCTCAATCCAAGCGTGATCCCTTCAAGATGCAACTGTCGAAGGACCAGCGCATTTTTTTCTTCAAAAGTTAAATTTTTGGGGGTTTTCTTGGCGAATCTCTGAAACCATATCAATATTCTCTTGACTTCTAGCACTTTTTTTCTTCCACTTCTTCCCTTGTTCAGATGGAGGATTGTTCCTTGTTTCCTTGTTCATTGAATTTGTGGACAATACGATACATGATTAATTTAGTTGGTGACGAACGTTCAGAGAACACCTCTGAGAATTGTTGACACATTTGTTGGTAGCTTCTGGTGTCATTGTAGCTTTCGAAAACAAAAATGTGCTGGTCCATTGTCAGTTGCATCTTGAAGGGATCACACTAGGATTGAGAATACTCACGTCACGTTCACTTTAAACAGGAGATCTGTCGCACCATGTCTACTGCTAGTATTAAATTTTTTGGTGATGAATTTCATCATTGTAGGCCATTAGAGTGTCTTCAACTTCCGGACAAAATGCATTTCGAGAAGTTTCCGCATTAATGCTGACCAAACGCTGTGTCACTAAGCAAAAAACTTATGGTTCGATGCAAAACTAAATTCTGCATCAAATACGACAGAGAATATTAGAATCGGTCCAGCAGTTCATTTTTTACAAGTATTGTATACATTTTTTTGGTGAAGTATACATTTTTTGGGACCCCCTGTATAAACATGAGGACCCATTCTTTTGTATATCAGAAGGATTTTCCCAACAAAGAGAGTAAGCCAAGATACTTCAATGCTTTGCGTTGTAACGGACGGCGTGTCCCGAAACTGGTTTGGTTGAGCTCAGTGTCCAGGTCACTGACCTCTGATCAGAGGGAACACCTGCCACGCGTCACACACTCAGCGGTGACACTGACCTCTGATCAGAGGCAACACCTGCCACGTGTCACACACTCAGCGGTGACACTGACCTCTGATCAGAGGCAGCACCTGCCACGAGTCACACACTCAGGGCACTGTTGCGCTGAGTGTAACGTGCACGCCTGCCATTCCTACACCCGGTGCGTACAGTGACTGTTTATCGAGAAACATGAATTTGTAAATTACTGCCGTAACTGGAATAACCAAAAGACATTTTACTTAATGTTCATCAGTACTGCACGACAAACTAGGCATTGACGCATTCAAGTGAGCGAACTCCTGCTCCGCATTTTCAAACCACACACTTGCGCAGTTTGATCTTTAACTTTTCAGTCTATGGCGTATCAGAAGAACTCGCGGGAAACCACATCATTTGAAAATATATTCAATTAGGATAAATATGTACAGCAGTTCAACAAGGCTATATATAAACTTCAATAAGGGTGAATGATTTTACCACAAAAAACTGTCGTCGCAGTTCACGACCTGAGCAATGAAAAAGTGGCAAAAGCCCCGAAGAAACACCTGGTGAAGACAGCAAACATTGCCACACGATATCGCACACCCCGTTGAACAACCCGTAACTCGGCAGCGGTCTGCAGCCGCGGGCTGACGGATGGTCCTGCTATTACCGCATAGGAATGGAAGTCGGGAGACGAGGAGGTCGGAGGCAAGTAGAACATTCGAGGAGGCGAAGACCTTTACAGCGAGGGGAATAAAGTTCTCGAAACGCAACTGCACGCGCTAGGTGATATATATCGCCCCAGAGGAGTGAGAAATGCGTGAGACAATTGGTACGCGTGTGTGTGTATGTGTGTGTGCGGTGTGTGTGTGAAGACCCAAACATCTCTAGAAGGTCTGTATGCGTTTGTGTGTGTGTGTGTGTGTGTGCGCGCGAGCGCACAACCATACGCACCGCTGAGGTGTACATCATAGGGTCAGGGTCAGGTGCAGCAATGACATGTGAACGAAACAAAAGCTACACCATGCTAGCCTGCTTTTTCCGTAACAATTTCTCGGTATTAGACAAATCGGCCATTCACCAACATTTGAATCCTTCATTGTTCAAAACAGTTTACCAGGAAGGCTAAATGGTATATTAATTTCTCTTTGGAAGAGTAATATTAAAATAAGAGAGATGAATCGGAACCTAAAAAATTTAAGTTTACCTCTTTGGAAGCAAATTTAATTTACTCAGCTACATCGTTTTAACCGCGAGACGCCAATTTTTCCATATTGTGACATTTGATGACGTGGCAATGTTAGTTATTTTTATTTGTGCACTTCGGTCTCCCGATGTATAAATTAACCAACTAACAAGATATCATATCCAACTTGCATTAAAAAGCATAAAAGTAAACTATTCTAAAGTCACAAACGTTAGCATTAATAAAAAAAATTCCGAGCGCAATGCCGGCTCTATTATGGGGGGAGTCCTTAATTGAACATGAAAGCCCAATTTCTCACAGAAGAAGAGGACTTTCAGCTCTTTCGTTCACGGTGTCAAGCTTTAAATGCATGAGAGCTCGGTCAAGCTTGAAAGAACGACCTCAGCTCCAGGCCAGACACGTCGCCCCGTCCCCCAAAACCGAGCTGCCTTGCGCCGCTCAGCACTGGGATCCCATGACCACTAAGCCACCAGGGCACACAAGAGAATGACGAAGCAACAGCTCCTCGATATCATTAGCCTCGCATTAGAAAAATTATCATTTGGCAGGTGCAGGACCGCAAGAAATAGCCTCCGTTGCTGACCCAGAAAGCGCACACGACGAAGACGAAGCGTGAGCCGCCAGCCAGACATTGAGGCCCCGCGGGCAGGCTGTCATTAGCGGCTCAATAGTCCTGCCTACGCCTGATGGACGGTGCGCTGGCAATGCCCCACAGCTACTGAAAGAATGTCTAATTTATCACTACGTTCATTTTCACAACATGGAGGTGAGGCACGAATTTTAGCTCATGTCACAGCAGTGCCATTGTAAGCCTAGCAGTTTTTCCTCGACCAAATGAGCAATTCATAAGTCACTCGCCAATCGAGCCTGCAGTAATATAGCTCCTGTGGGGCATCAGCATGCAATGTATTGGCAATTACACGGATACCATTGCACTCGCTGTAATGAACCGTAAAACATTTCTGAAAGGATCCAACTTCAAATTTATGTCACCCTCGTTCAAAGAGTGTAATTACAAATGTTCACGGGACTAAGAGTAATTCATTTTTCAAAAGACGAGTGCACTGATGCAAAAACTTGGAAATTAGCAGTTATTAAGGGCTGTGTTTACTATCATACCTAAAGACTACTCTTCAACCGTTTCCGCGCAATATAGGCGGCCATCACCATTGAAGCCCCGATGAGTAAAAAATGTGTTTACGAGGCAATGCATGGGTGCGAAAGTCGCTCGTTTTGGTCGTCAGAGTCAGCGGCGGTGAGGGAAGATGGAGAGCGGTGATGCGATGGGGGAAGAGACTCGAAGAGACCAAAAGGGGAAACGTCAAAAGGAAAAGGTGAAACGTCAAAAAAGTAATGGAAGCTGAGTGAGGCGTCAGCGGGACTAGTTGTTCACATCCACGCGACAGGACAACAAAAGCGAGTAAAATAAATGAAATATACCTTAGGATGTGTAAAAAGTAATTTGCAGGAGGCTCTTATCGCAGGTTTTGCCGACTCGGAGGTAAATTCACAAGAGAGAGATGGCGTCCCTACGACAAGCGCTTCACAAATACTTGCACCGCACTGAGGGAGTTTACCCCTTTGAAAAGCATGAGTGACTGGAACTAACTTTTCTTAACCTGTTAACGGTCGCCGCCCAGGCGGCCGGTGCTGCATTCATACGCTATGTGTAATCGACAGCGACCGTGTAAATGCAACAACGTCGCGGACATCATATGCTGTCAATACCCATTAATAGGTTAATCTATTTAAAAAGATAAATAGCCCCTTTTTAGTAATGATCGTAACATAAAAATACCAAATTCTGAATTAACTATGAAATTCATTTAAAATAAAGAAATGGAAATACTTTAGTAAGCATCAAGATTAAATTTGGTAAATTTTGAACAGTGGTGCACATAGGTGCCACGATCACTAGAAGCATCAAGGAGTCCCAGCTCGTTCCTGTAGCAAGCTCGCTCGTCGATGAATGATTCTATGGGCCACAATTCAAGAGCTGTGAAAATATCAGCGGATATCTAAGATTTAAAACACCGTTCGAGGAAATACTTCTTGTAATTACAGACATAAAAGTTTATATTTCAGATGAAAACTATTTCGAACGAATCGGAAAATGACCAAGTGGCAATCGCCATCTAGCAGAGCCTGCCCTTCGGAAACCAGTTTCTTTAATTGTCAGAAAGGTCGGACAAAGACGAGTCCATTAACAAAAACTTCGAGATCCTAATCCAACACATTGCGCCTTACAAACGACCAATGCAGGCGGACGCGAACGACGCAGCATTCGAGTCGAGTTCTGGAATGAGGTCCTAGCACCAAGACGATCGTGGGGGCGACGTGAGAAAAGACATGTTCCACCCAATTTCAAACCTGAGACAAGTCGTGCGCTCGAATTACCAACTCGACGCAACTCAATATGAAGTTAGTTCAAAAAATGTCGTTTGAGATAGAGACCCAGCGAGTGGAGCTCGGTGTTGAGGTCTGTGCATCAAAAGAAGAGTCGTGCAGCGGCAAATGGAGTCGACGTCTCACAAACTTTTCCCGCCACTTGGCAGGATTCCTACGATATACGAGAGTGTCCAGCGGAACTTCACGGACAGGACGATAACACTTGCTAGCGAAGCCTCAGCTCTAGTACAGTGAACTCCCAATTGCAAGTCGAATAGATTACACCTGAAGTAATGCCAAGAACTTACAAATGAACTCATAATTATATTTAAAAAAAATTTCACTATTACGACATTGAAAAAATCATCTGCCACATGTGTGTATAGAAGATAGGTTTAACAGACTTCCAAGTCAGAGGCAAAACTTTTCACTAACGTATTCAAAATCCATAAAAAAAATTGATAAAAATCACGAAGCTCCACGCGATAAAAATTTGGCAACAAAATCGATATCCTAAAGAAATAAAGAGTGTTATTGTCACACGAACTTGTACTCGACTTCGGTCACTTCAGGCAGCGTGCCGGAGAGGGTATCCGTTACACCATCAGCAACGTCTTGTCAATCACGGCTTACACTCATTTTAGCGCAGCATAGTCACATAAATTGTTCAAAATTATTATTATTTTCTGTCGCACCACTGCTGATATCGTTGCTACCTATACACGATGTTCACTAAAAAAGTAACCGATTTAAAAACAGCATAATCACAAAAATTATTCAGATCGATACATCATTTTCTGTCGTACTAGTGTTCGTATCGTTGCTGCTCATGGACGGTGTAATTGATTTCAAACCGCTGTAGTTTGTGAACTATTATTGCTAGAATGCTGGAATCGGCTTTATTGGAAAAAACAAGATCTAAAATTTTATCTTATTCCGTGTTCAACTGTCGGCATAACAACACTTGATGCAATACATTTATCAATACAAACAACAAAATTATTAATATTTAGTCCACACCATACCGTTATCTTGGGGGAGCGTAAATGCTTGTCAAAGAACTTATTTGGTTTAGTTGTTGACCAATTTCGATCATTTTGGCTAAATGGCACACCTTTCAAGTAAACGTAACGTTCATCACTAAGAATTAAGTTATTCAACATTATTTGAATAGTACTGCTCACGTTTTTTATTCTGTGACAAAATAATAATCTCCGATTCTTGTCACGTGCTGAGCGTTCTTTAAGGCATTGTATTTTTTATGATTTTCAATGAAGGTCTTTTTCGAATGAAAAGTAGTTTTCTTCATCTGTGTCTCAGCCGACAATATTCTCACTAATTGTGGTTTCATCATTAGTGAAAATTATAACTATGTTAACGTTCGCTTCTGTCCTCTCTGTTTTTGGATGGCCTGAATTTCTTTCATTTAAATTACGAGCTGTGCCGTGAACACTCTATTTAGCATAATTGATTTGAACTTTTCACCTAGGCAAAAATGTATTCCATATTTTGCTTGAAATCGACAAATTGTTATGATATCGGATCGTTGTTTAATCCTTTCTTCCACGATAAATTTTCTTCAATGAACTTTCAATTGCGGCATTTTCTTAGGGCTAATAAGCGAAGAAATTTTACAGATATGCCTATATATTCGTTATAATTATATGCATGATACCTAATGAAATTTATTGTTTAGCTTTTTTCAATTAAACCTACTTCAGCTTTCAAGCGCAAATACTTTACAAACTACAGCGTCTTTAAATTGTCTACTTTTTTAGTGGACACTGTACAACCTTGAATAGCCTCCACAAAACCTCCACAAAAGCAGAAGCATTCGAGCTGAAATACACTAGGACTCTCATCCTCTCAGATTCGAGCTTTTAAAGAAGCCGGTAAACACCATTATTCATTGCAATCGCTTTCATTAACATAATTTAGTTTCATTCGCGAAAATTAGAGAAAATACAATCAAATCGCCCAATGAAACCATCAGAAACTTAACGTTTGTCTGATAACCGAGAAGCTGTCAGGTAATTTCGGGGTAGACGATGATAGAAAGGGACTGCTCTTAATTTTCGTCGAGGTGGCAGGTGAGCTGCTTGATCGTGAGGGAATTAGAGGCTGTGAGCGCTGAGGCCACCAATACGAGGTCCTCGCGACTCCTCGAGATAAGGCAAGACGAGGACGCCAAGCTGCTGCTGGTTGTTGGCGATGCTTGGAAGAGCCAGGGACTTGAATATGGACAAGGCCCTCCAACAAGCAGGATAAATCATTTATCCAAAGGAGCAAACAACTCAGATGTGGAGGCCGCACTTAGACTCATGAATAAATCATGTAACTGAATGCGTTAGACCACTGAGCATCTAATGCTGTTATGCATTAGACGTTAGTGCCCGAATGAATATCAGACGTTACTCAACACACTAGGCAACAGAATGCCAGACATTATTAACCTCAGTGTAAAACTAGCAATTGAATCACAGACGTAGCGAACTGTTTAACGCAAGTGCATCTTTGATGTAACTAAGCGCCCTGGAACGACGGTCCTTGCTGGCCTATGTACAATTTTACTCTATTTTTTCCAGCAGTTGCAAGTTTAAATCGTTGACCAGCTACTGCACGATATGGAAGCGTGGAGCCTCTAAGCTTCAATCGCAAGGCAGGAGAGTCAGCAATACAAATTCGATTGAGTCGAGATAGAAGCCGTTTGCATTATTGCTTTAGAATTTTTGAAACAGAAGTTGTTTTGCAAATTTGTCATGCTTTACGCTTCATATATAGCGATTCACACAGGCGCAGACAGATTAACTTACAATGAATTCAATTTTACAGTATACGATAGTTTAGGAAAACTCAAATCGATTACGCATAACTTAAACGTCACCATCATTTTCAACCGTCCTCGAATTTCAAAAGAGGTGGTATGAACGAGTGAAAATTTTATTTCATGATATTTTCCTCTCATCAGGCACAAGAAGAAAATCATTTAAAGGAAGGAAAAAATGAGCATCGGGAGCTCAATTACGATGAAATACAATCAGTCAAAAATAAACGAATTCACTAAATCTGTAAGAGCTGCAATGTTGATATGATGCACGGCTCTAAAATTCAAAATGCAGAGCTGCGAATGCACGGCAGCATGATTTGGATGACCATGAGGCGGAGAGATGGCCGATCTCTCATCGCTATACCAATACAGCATTTCCGTCCGCCCTGTCGTTGAACAAGCGTTGACAGTGGGCAGCCCAGTTGTATGGCAAGGCGCTATCCCGCCGACAGCATCCTATCATGCAACAGCACCGCCTTCACCGCATGATCCCTCTTGATCTCCTTTCGCCCTCTCCATCGCCTACACTTCTAGCGAATGATTGCAACACAACAATAACGTCTTCTCTTCTAAGTCTACACCATTGTAATAATAAATTTCGGTGAGAGTCAGAGCAGAACGGTGAAAAACGCACAATATTACACAATCTAAAGTCACCACTCACTAACTCTGGCAAAAGAGCTGTGGTCAGTAAACAAAAGTAACTCAAGTTAAGTGAGTAACCTTTTGCAATACTAAATTACAGCCAATTGTGATTACACTAAAACATTTCACACGATAACTGACCTCGAAGAGACACAAATGTGTAATCAAATAGAAATAATGCAGAATAATTTGAAGCTGAACTGCTCCAAGATTGCCCAAAGCTCTGCTATCTAGAGCCGCGGTGGCCAACTAATCTAAATCAGCCGAGGACTGAGATAACTTGGGCGATAGCGGGAGGCCTGGATGTACTTTGTGGCGCTGGTCTGGGTGACCTCCTCTCAGGGCTAGACAAATACACACACTCGCAGGCACAACGTAGCTCAGGTTCAAGGTCTGACAGCGCTGGGTCCACTGATGTCATTCATCAGTGCACGGCTAGGACGTGTTAGGCTAGTATGCCCTAACTTAAAGGAAAGTCGTCTGGAAAATATGGATTGTTACAACGTGCTAGCTAAGCGGAAGCAACTATCGTCAGGTGATCAAAATATCAATAATAGAAAGATCTTATCAACTTGAACAAAAAGAGACATCAAACTAGGAGGCTAGATACAACTAGAATATAAAAAAAGAAAACGTAATCAGCTACACCGAGTAGGAAACAAATGTCAGTAAATACAGGGTGACCCCAAAAAAAGTTGGTAAAAGTAA
>VOMN01051810.1:0-34450 GCA_014899125.1 Orchestia grillus | reverse complement strand
ACTAACCACGGGATCAGACCCGAATCTTCACGACGCAAATACACAAGTTAAGTGCCAAAAGACCCGTGTTTCTATTATCCCAGCCGACCTAAACTAACGTACACTTGAACAACCCCAACTTAAAACGTTCGTATCTGCAATACGCGCCAACGTTATATCTGCCACTGCTCGCAATGAATCAAAACAGGAATTTAAAATAAAGTTAGAAAAAAAGAATGGGATAATGAATTTTAAAGAAAAAAGATTTAGTAAAACATAATAGTTTTGAATTACTCATCGAAGAACCCTGAAGTGTATGGTAAAACTAACGTCCATTTAAATCCCGTAAACTAACATCTGCTCAACGACATCCTGTATGACAGATTTCAAAAAAACATTTATGTTCGAAAGAACTTCAAATAAACTCATAAACAAAATGCTTTTATTCATAATGATTTCACGTTTTTCGCTCATCGTATACGAAAGTAAACTCCTTCCCAGACAAAAGGCACGTGGAGAAGCTCGTCGAATAAGTATAATAATAGGCCTTTTGAATATTTTTCTGCAAAATGACATTTTCTAAGAATAGGTGTGACTTGACACGTTGGTCGCAATGTGCGCTCTATGTGTGCATGTTACGGGCATTGAGCTGCTCCGTAGTTATGTCGTTCCGTAGCAAGGTTTGGTTTGAATTCAGAGTTACTCTCACGTTTTGAAGTTACGCATGCTTCTTACATGTTTGCTCTCTCTTTTTACTCAGATTTATAGCTTCAGTAATTTCAATATTCAACTATGATGGTTCTCTTGCAACACAAGTAATATATGTGTGCAGAATGAACCCTTGTTGTGCAACACACCCGCAACCATTACGTGCCAGTGGAATGAATTCTTTCATACGTGTACCTGTGGACCAGTTTTGGAATTACGGTCAATGCGTTAAATGACCAGGATGGATTTGAATATTATTGGTAAAATTTGTGCAAATATTCTTCTGTGGGCTCCATGGCGTGCTGCTAGCGTGATGGCCTCGTAACCGAGAGGACCCTGGTTCAAATCTCGGCTCAGTCGTCGAGGCATTTTCACGTAAGCAGGGAGTACGTCCCTTGGACAAGGAAGTTTAAACCACACGTTCCTCACATCCCTCACCGCGCCATTAGTCGTAAGGCATTGAAAACCCAACAGTAAAACGTGTTGGAATTAATAAAGGTTCTTCGAATATTCTATTGAACACCATTTTGTAAAGGTTCCTTTACGGCCTGGGTCAAATTCTCAAAGAATGTTGAAGTAAACTTAGCAGTAAAGGAAACACACCAGAACGCACAATACATACATGGGGGTGCTGAGGTAGAACCTAGTTCTCTTTGCCAAAGTCTACTCGTACCATGACCATGTACACATCATTCTAAAATGAGTGTTTATTTCATCCCTTGCGAGTAATGCCACCGTGCAGAAGGTGGTGACGAAACTAGCCCAGAGTACAAATCGAGCAAGAAAATTTCTCGTCCCAAAATTTTGGCATCCTAGGAAACGAAGAAAATATAAATATTTACTTAATGCTCATGAAGTTAATATTTTTCCTTGAAACTTTGCTGAATAAGGGCCACCTATGCTGATGTACTCAACAGGGGGAAAAAATTCGATGCCCTTGTTCCCGAGTTCCTGAACAAGCCCTACTCGCCCGTGCAAGATAGCTCTCGTGAATAAACTGTTCACATGGCGTTGAGAATAGAACCCTTCAATGAGAGAATTGTTTTTCTCGGTAGACAAATGTGTCAGCACAAGAATTTCACATAACTGGTTCAAGTACTTGCGCTGACGGTGCTGATTCATCACGTACATCAGACAGTGTAAAGTGTGTACAAGGCAATTATGACGAACTCTATGTCACGCCGGCTGGTTTTTTCGAGGTTTGACTTCCTTTCTAATCAAGAATATTTATCAAAATGTCAGTGAGTGCGACGGTCATGAACACAATTGCTTTCATTACTAATAGTATTGCTTTCCATTAGAAACTTAATTTGAGTTCACAAGAAAACTCATTTGAAGCACTAAAATAAGCCCTTCAGTGCAAAAAAAGCATACGTGGACATTTCATTATGTCATTGTGGTGGACATTTCATTCGTTCGTCAACCTTACCCTTTTTTTCCAGCCTTATCATCTTGGTTAGCTTTATCACTTGTTCGTCAGCTTAATCCCTTATTCGTCAGCCTACCATTTGTTTCGTCAGCCCGCTAAAACGCAGACTTCACTTTTAGCGCAATCCCCAATAAATCGTTTTCTACGCATGTATCGTGTTGAAAAACCACCAACGACGACAACAATTTAGGACCTACTACAGTCGCAGATGCCTATGACATAACATTTTGCTAGTGGAAGAATTAAACAAGAAATTAAACGTTGCTTTATATTGCAGCTACAGGTAGTCGACAGGCACACCGAGTTAAGTGTATTAAAACACATCGCTTACAAGAACATCTATAGCGTTTCATAGACACCAAATAACTGCTAAAGTAATGCTAACCTATGACATAGCTGCGGCTTTTAAATTTGATGAAGTGAAGTATGATATGAGGCACCACAAACTTTCATCGTTCGTACATGACACTGAAAGAAACTAAAAGCTAGAAGCAAAAGAAAAAATATTAAATGCTTGTTTAGGAAGTTAGACTAAAATTTTCACAGGTGGACATAATTTCTTTTAAAAATAATTGAGTGAAGAAAGTGCCTGGACGGTGGGAAAGATGGCTTCGGCAAGTTCAAAAACGCAACAAAAAACATAAATGCTTTCATTTAGGTAAAACACGAGCACTTCAATATGTTCCTACAACCAAAGGGAGTGAAGTAAAATTATCATTATTGAACATATGCAGGATTCAACAGTGGCAGGATGAACGACATTGAGGAATAGTGCAGTAAGAAAGGAGTAATGCTCACTGCCAGGCACGACAACGATGTCCCTGCACTACAATCTCCTCCTCGCGATATGAAGACTAGTAGAAAAAACGCAAGAAAACCGTACCAATAGAAGCTTACACCCATGAGCACCTTTTGAGACGAGCGTTGCTCATTCTCTCTGCGAGAGCAGCCACAGTCACCCTTCAAGGGCGTTGATTTCGCAAGATGCTGAACACGACGCGCAAGATGCTGAACACGACGCGCAAGATGCTGAACACGACGTGCAAGATGCTGAACACGACGCGCAAGATGCTGAACACCCTGCGGTCCTGGGAGTAGCAAAAAGAAAAAGAAATCTGTCGTTCTTTCACTGTGCAAGTAATGGGGCTATAGACTCCAGTAAGTCTGGAAGCCACTTATGAAAATGAATACCCATCATTGTTTTTCTCAATATGAAAATCGATGAGCCAGACGAGTTATTTAGCAGCAAATAGTAACCCTCTCAAAGGATTAATGAGGCAAAGTAGTCTCCCATGGCCCCACCGATAAAGTGTTCAGGAAACCTTTATATTCCACGACAACCGAAATTCTGGAAAATTTACTTTAACTTACAGAGCATCGGCAATGGAAAAGCAAGCATATCCCATACGAACAAGGAAATTACTACACCAGTTGAGGGTCAACTCGTTCATGATTAAATATGGACAACCTTGAGCAATACCAATTTTCCAAAGAAACACTGTTCAAAACAAATAATTCTCAGTTCCTCAAACGTACAAGAAATATTCAGATGAGTGACTTTGATCTTCAATATTTTCAGTTTGAACTTTCGTACCCACAACGACGTACTACATATATTGAGTGTTTTTCGAGCTTTGAGAAGCGCACATTGTCCTAGAGAATTTTATATATTCATATGATGCAAGTTCAGTTAAAAGTATAGATAAAAACTCAGCATATCTCCTCAGATCTAGAGTTAACATGCAAGAAAACTCAACGAGTTTCACAAGTTCTGTGAATGACGCACTACAATCGCTTCAGCACCGACACTGTGCTCCCTCAAATTTGTGAACCGCTGCAGCATTTCGCAGTCCCTCGTAAACATGGATACTTCTAACATTCAATGAAAATGAACATCATTAGAGCTACGTAATATTTCAGTATTAGTTAAATTCAGCACTCATACTGAAGAAGCTATGTACAAGTTTCATTCACCAATATTTGTACAAGCATAAGCATAAGTAGGAGAGGTAGAACGCAGAGAAAACAACTCAGTTATCATAAAATCAATTAGGGCCGATAAAATTTGCTTATCTTATAGTGTTTCAATAACGGCAAGGCACGGTAATCTTATTCTACAATTACAAAAACAATAACGTAAATGAAATGAGTTTTCATGAGCTAATGTCAAGTGATGCTCATTTCAAGCCTCAAGCTTACCGTCTTAACGATTAGTACCACAAAATTTTGTGACTGTTCGCAACCAAAATTCTCGAGCTGGGGCTTTTGGCAAGAACTTTTGAAGCAGCCCCAAATTTGGGAGCGCGTCAGCCCACAGAAGCACTGTTGTTTTCTTTCACACATGGTTATGCTCCATTGACAAGCCTCTCTAACAGTCAAGCGAACCCTCGTCTCGAGAGACACACACACTACACAGGTCCTCGAGGCACACACTACACAACTCCTCGAGACACACGCTACACAACCACTTCACTCTACTACGTCACGGAACAGAGCTACACAGGCCGGGACCTTTAGGAATAACTAGTTGTGTGCACAGGAAAATTGACCGGAAACAGCAATAATAAAGGGGAGGGTGGCAATGCAATGCCGAAACTTCGCCTCCGCCTCTTTAAGCTCCAAAGCAACGTGCATTCGCGTGACGGGTCATCTTAAATACCGGTACCATTTTTATATCATTGCTATGATACTCTGGTATTAGTAATAGCTTACGCTCAGGTACTATGTTAAAATAATTTTCAGAGCGAAAAATAAATTTGGTAAAAATTACATCAATGGAGCACAACGGTTGCATCTTGTAGCGACAATCAGTTGCCATCAGAAACGGAGAGAACACCGACATTGCAGGAGAACGAGAAGGTGAAGTTAGATGAAAAAACGATGTGCACACAAGGGTATGAGCTCCAGGTCTTGGTTAATTCTTCTACAACTAAGCTAAGAGAGAATAGGAAGGTCCGGTGTTAACTGGATTTTTATTATGATCACACGAAGGATTTAAGCAAACTCTTGTGCTCTACGGCAGATACAACAATCTCAGCAAACGTTTCCAGGCACTAAATATCAGACACTAGAGTAGGAAGCATCTAAAACACTGGGAGCAGAATAACTGCAACGCGTATCACACGTAGAAAATAGAAAATAACACTCGCCTAATCTAAAAAATCCTCCCTCAGCAACTTCTGGCAACAAGCGTTGCTCAGTCTGAGGTGAGTAGCCTGGGTTACAGATGAGGATTGTTAATTCTTCAGGGTGCACTGACGAGGACAGACACTATCGACATACCTCCACAATGTATCAGGAATTTTACACATTCGTCTAGAAGCTCCAAGTCACCAACATATATAGGAGAACACCCGTTCTAAAGCGCCTATTTCGTAGAAATTCACAGGCTTCACTCAAAATTTCCAACCAATTGTTACAGTGATTGTAGTTTTTATCAATGTAATCTCGCAATGTCAGAAGAGAACAATCAACTATTGTACTCCTAATAATTTAAGGTAGAAAGCATGTTTTTATTTATTCAAAGAATGGAATGAATTTATCTTAAAATAGAAAGATCAATTTCTGAACGTAATGGGTTAATTTAAGATAGTAAATACTGTTAAGATCACGACTAATTTATTAAAACCAATCTAATAAAAACGATTTAAAAAATTCAACCCTGACAAATACAAAGTACAATATTCGTGCATTACAAAATTTTGCTAACGCAAAATTAGAAGCACAAATTCATGGCCTAGCACAAATGTAATCACTGCCCTTTTTACCCTTTTTCCACTCGCACTAACCGAAGAGACGGAACACGTCAAGCGCCTTGACACATGAACCTCAGGGAATAATTGTCTGGGCACATAAGAATCAAGGCTGGCCCTCATACAGAGACACTCAGGAGGCAAATCAACTCTTCATCAGCCACTAAGCCAAACAAAAGCACAAAACTGAGATGAGGAACAACAAAGATGACAAACTTTCCATGAAGGGAAGAAAGGACAGGGCCTCAGAACTGCGGATCCTAACGCAGCTGCAGGCAGCTCTGGTCGCGCCGGTACAGAACGCGTAAAGTCTCCGAGGAAGGTTTAGACGAACAGCTCACCGCTGCATATTATTTACCAAGAGGAAATAAAGCATCCATCCATCCATCTAATTTCTATTCGTTTATCCGCCATACCATGCTACACAAAATTATTGGTTAAGATACGTAGCCTGGCTTTTTTTTATTTTTTACGACAGCGTTATTGAAATATCAAGTTGCCACCATCAGTCTCATCACACACGTTCTTGAACTAGCAACTATTCTACTCCGATCTTCTACTTCTTCTTCTACCAGCGTATGATATAGTAGCACCATAATGTGACTATGCATGATTAAAATCATTTAAATTTCTTGCAGCGATGGTAGACAAGTTTTAACCAGGACAAAAGGTGAAAAAACATTGAAATTCCTAGATGCGACAAAAAAGCACCAGAAGTGGCCAAGAATTCAAACGCAGTGAGGGTCTACGCAATCCAAACTCGTCGGTACTATCAAGAATGTCTACAGTGTTCAGATTTTTTCCACAGACCAAATTAATTTCTCACAATCAGAAAAATAAGTAAATTTTCGGAGCATCCTATGGCCTGACTACGTCGCCGACACGAGACCCAAGCTTCCCAACGAACATCATAGGAGAAACTTGTAGAGAAAGAAGCAATGTGCTAACAACAATGAAAATCACACCCAAACAAAATGCTCGATGAATTTGCTGCTAAACGCTGCCCGGAAGGAAACAACTTCAATTACATCCTTAAAGAAAAACTCCATCGAGACAGAACAGATTGGACCATGCTAACCATCAACAATACTGATTAACTTATGACTAAATGCATATATACACACGTTATTGTACACTCCTCGACCATCCTTATGTAATAAAAATGCCAAATCGAAAGACAACGAAATTTTCAACATTGGAACAGAACATCTTTAAATTAGAAGAGAAAGAACACCAAAATTTTATTCGACAGACTCGATGCATGTCGTAAAATATGGCGATGGCACAATTTTCAGGTCTGTTTTCTAATTTTCTGATCAGAACGTTTACGCGCTCACGATAACAATGGTCCGAAATTGCGAGCATTCCTCCGTACGGAGTGCATGAAGGTCTGGTCTCAAAACTCGACTCTCCGACGCGAGGAACTCAATTTCTGTCAGTTAAGCGTTAAAAAACTAAGATTCCATTGTCTGTCGGCCGGTCTATACATTAAAAACTCTGAATGAATCCTCAGAAAATTCATTCGTGTTCCTTTCAGTTACTTTGAAACTTACATCTTCGACGAAAGAACAAGCTCACTAACAATAAGAGTAGCTCTCAAATGACTTGTTTGCACGAGCTGTACAGTTGTGAGGTGCGATATACAGATGAAAACTTGATGCACTGAACATCTGCCTCTCAATGAAGCTAGAATGAGCTGAAAAAGAAATCGTTATGCAATTGATTGTATAAAACAGGTCAAGCCAATCATAAGACAGAAAAATACACTAACATGTTAATGGACTCGATGCGGTAAACCAGTTACTGGTAATAGGGAAAAATTTATGGAAAATTGAAGTGAGAAAATATTAGGTCGTGCCCAGTCACCCAGTACACTGGCCTCAGTAAACCTAGCAGTTCGGAAAATGTACAGCGAAATGAAGTTCGGAAAATTTTGCTTTTATCCAATTGTGGTAAAATGCTACGATGGATGAATTTTAAGGAATGGATAGAAGTCTAACTACCTTCCTGAGAAAATGAATTTTGTGGCACGGTTTCCTTCAAGAATTGTGTATAAAACGATGATGCACAAATTGGATATTTTGAAGACACCACAAATCTATTATAAATTTATGCGTGATGGGAAGATATCAAAACTATTAAAGAGGCTGATCGAAAAAGATAACAAAAAGCGATTGTATTTCCCAGATTTTTTTAAGCAAAACTGTGCAAACATTCAAGCTATTGACAACGTGAAGGATTCTTCATCAAAATTCTTGAAAAAAATGTGAATAGCGGCTTACGACACATTGGTAATACCCGCAGTTATCCTGCAAAAAAGTGCCTGTTCTACAAGTGTGTGGCTGTTTTAGTTGTGCGTCGGCTACACAGAAAATGAATGCGCAAAAGCGTGTTCATTAGTTGCGAAGTAGACGACTCAAGCGTGAAGCATGAGTAAACTAATGCCAAAACATACCTCTCTAAATTAACTTGTTTTATGAAAGCTCGCAAATTTGCCCCCAAAAAATATATTTTCCCAACAATCGGAGTGAAATGAACGAAAGGTTAATACTGTAATGCAGGACGAATTGGTGAGAAGATGTCCAGGGAGAAAATCCGAGTAACCATCTTCAAATGAGTAAACGCTTTCCTAGATACTTTTTTAATATATATGGCACGTTCTAATTATACTGTAGTCATAATTCTCTGAAATTAACCCTTTTTTTGCAGATAGAAAATGTACAACATTAAACCTGGACGAAAAGTGGAATTTTTTACAACCTTACATATGTTGAAGAGTATAACAATGTTAAAGTTAGACTGTCAATACTTTTCACTGCTGTTCAATTCCATCTATGCAGCATCCACAGTTGTAACTGCGAAAACTAAGAACTACGCTGTTTAAGAATGAGTATACTCAGTATGTTATTTCGCTACATTCAACTTCCCATTTATCCTAGCTACATTTTCATTTTCAAGATTTTTATTCAACCGAGACTCAAAACTTTGGGTTATCTTCGTTCGGCTAAAACAAATAACCACGTCCTCATTTGATAAAACTCAATTAAGCTCGTCTTAATAGCGATGGCTTGCTGAAAACTAACCCTTCCGTTACAAAACAGCACCACGTCCAGAACAGTTTAAATGAGAGGTCTGTTGTTGGCAGCCTGGCGTTGTTGAAGAGGTGTAGACGTGACCTGGGTGGTCGGCCCATGGTACTGGAACTCCGTGATGTAGGTTTTCGATGAGTTACTCTTGCTGTGGTCGTGATCATTGGGACGCTGGGACGTCCCGCGACCGGTGTTGGTCCCACAAAAAAGCTTTCGATAAGCAGTCCGGTACTGGCGGTTGGTGACAGCGTACACGAAGGGGTTCACCACAGACGATGCCCAGGCTAGGACAGACGCCACCACGTGCAGGCTCGGATAGAGCACCTGTAGGTTCAGCTGAGGAGGGTTACGAAGTAACAAATTCGGTTAGTACATACTGATCACAACGTTATTTCCAGACTGCGTAGGCGAAATAAGATGCTCGCTGGTTATGAAAATGAAGCAAATCCGACAGTTCATCCAAAAAGCTGATTATATAATTATGCATTCAAGTGATTTAGCCTATTGAAGCAAACTAAGAAAAAAATCAAGTCACCGATAATGCAAAGAGCAGCAAGGGTGTAAGCAAAAGAGGTTATGCAAGCAAAACACGAATAAGCTTTTCTAGGAAAAAGTATTTTGCATCATCTCAAACGTCAGTGTCGCAGAGCAGAGAAATTTTGGTCAATCAAAGGTATCACAATAAGAACTTTAAGGAGAAGTATCACATTGACACGAAAAGCGTACGTTAAGCAGTGCTGAGTGGGTGTTGAGCGATGCGTGAGAGGCTTAGGGACACTGATAAACAACTTAAAGGGAATCTAATTCATAATATAATTTAAAACTTGAGAATCCTCAAAAAAGTGCACAGAACTTAACTTTCGAATGTTTTTACCTCCCATTACTTCCGTTTACTTTTATTTGTTTCGAAAAATCCTGGAGCAGAGACCGACGCATTTACACACACCCATTATCGGAGCGCAGTTCTTGAGTTTTAGTTGAAATTATTATTTTATTACTAATAGTTTATTAGTTTAGCATTCCTTAGCCACATCAAAGATGATCTCAGGAGAGGGAAAGGAGGGACAACGTGGAACCTATGTACAGATGTGTTCCCACACAGGATTCCTTGGAGCTAGAAACAACACGTTAAGAAGGAAGAGAAAAAATATAAAGAAAATCAGAAAAGATGGCGTGAAATGAAAAGAAACAAAGTGGAAACAAAAGATAGACGTACTGAAAGTCTATCTATAGCTGAGGTAACATAACAGCGTCCCCCTGGGGATATCAGTCCCAACAGCATAGAATAGCCAAATTAACTAAAACTATAGCCCATCCTACACCCCCTAAGGGAATTTTAGTTGAAAACTAAAATGAAAGCACAGATTATACAATTAGGGTTAAACTGTTTAATTTCTGTGAGCAAATATCACACCTAAAGCAGACGCTCTCACCAAAAAAACAAATGACAGAAAAAATGTAGTACAGTATTTACAAACATGCAATGGCAAGACATGGAGTCCGTGTTTAATGATGCTATTGCGTAGTTTTGAGCAAATGATGTAACCATTACAGTGATTTCTGAGTCACGCACCGATTATTATTTCAAATGATGTTAGGGCGAGGGTTGAACATACCACGTAACGTGCGGCACGCCAGTTTCAGAATACTGGATGAAGACGTTCAATCAATTGCTTAAATCTTTTCCATACAATCTTAAAAAATGAAATTCGCTTGAGATTAAAAGAACATCGCCTTATAAGATAAATTGATGATTCAACGCCAAACTTGGAGAACCGTATCGAACTATGTGCATTGTTTTGAATTTTAGTTTTCAATTGCCTGATATCTCTGATTAAGATTTCATTCTCTATTTTCGATAGTACAGCATCACAGACTAGAGATGCCCCATTTCAATTACGTGACGAAAACTGATTTGCATTTGTAAGAAAGCTAAGCGTTAGTACTCATGAAAAGCGTCACACGAATGTCCAGGCCAAAGACGAAAACGTCAGTATGAATGAAGGTTAAAAGCACTCGCTGTCGCCACGAAGGGACAATTTTATTAAAAGACTAATGACAGTTCCGTAAGGTGCAACACACGGCTGTAGAATTGCACCAAAATTTTGAAAATATTACCAATTTGCGTATAAGGCGGTTACGACAAAAAAGTTTCGCTTGGAAACCGCCGTCAACATCATCGAAAAGATTTGAATAATCAATTGATTTTATACGTACAAATAATTCAAAGGTGTTTTTATGGGTAGTGTTCGAACATTTGGAGATGGCACTGAATGTATTGAAGAAGTCGCTCATATCATATATTAGATCCAGAAGTTCACACGCAGTAAACGCAGGGGGATGCATGCTGCCGAGATGTTTATTTAGCAGAAAGCGAAGCATTTAAAAAACAAAATTAGTTTGGACTGAAAAAAGTTGCAATTGAAGGGTGATGAGGTACAAAAAATCGTTATTAAAGGGTGGTGAGGTACAAAATCTATTTCGGCAAGATAATCTACGCACTGTCCGGCGTAGTAGTCACATTTGCAGGCTTACGTAAGTGATAGGACTCATATTTGAGGGAAGAGTTGAATTCGCGTCATTAAAACAGAACGCAAGCAGCAATCTTAGGCCACGTCACTAGTGTATTTTGATGACTTGTTTCCATTATAACAACGGACAGAAGCTAGACCATATCAGCGAAGGTGTTTGTTTATTTCTTCATACTTAGGTTTACCTAAAAATTTCATTGAAGAGAGCAAGATAAAACTTATGTTGAAATTAATATTACGTTTTTATAAAAAGTATGAACCATATGGTGAAAAAAGCAGAAAAAGAGGAGATTGAAAGCTGGAATTATTAACATGATAAAATTACCACGATCTAGCTTGAGGAATTTCCAACGCTGCTAAACAAAATCCTTCGACAGGAGAAAAAAATCTATTTCTTTCGGAGAAGTAAAAACTGCGTACAGAACACAACACAAAAACCGCGTACAGAACACAAGATACATAATCAGCAGCACCACAACTTCTCTTTTATTGGATTGAACAACTTACGTCGTCATCGAAGACGTTGACGATCATGAGAGGTAGGAAGGAAAGCATGAAGCAGATGAAGATGATTGCAATCATGACGGCAAGGCGGATGTCCTCCTTGCGCACGGCCGGAAAAGACGAAGGCTTTTTGAGGGGGGACGTCGCGCTCGTCTCCCCTGTGGGGGCGCTCGCCGACGCAGCCGCCGAGCTTCGAATGGCTGCCAGGTTACGGCGCGACTGACACACCTGGAAATGTTTCGGGTTTAGGTGATATTAATGGCGGAAATTATTAATAGATTCTTAGTGGTATATTATTGAACATGAGCAGTACGTACACATGGAACAGAATAAATTGTTGAACATTACTAGTCACATAGGGGGGCATCCAGGCCTCAAAAAACTGGTTCAAGATATTAGATGAAGATGAGAACGGAAAGTTTAATTTACTGGGCAGCTCGTATGTCACACACTACCGTGCTGTTATGCTGGGTTTTACAGTCTAGTGAGTTGCTGATGAAATGTAATTGTAAAGTCTGCTGTTGAAGTTTCAATCTATTTTACATAATCAGCCGTACTATAAAATAAAAGAAGAAAGTTGAAAATTGGATCTCTTTCATACGGTTTTGACGAATGATTTCCCCAATAAAATACAAATCAAAATGAGTTAAGATTTACAACATGTACAATGCGAGCAGATCTTCAAAAATTCAGCGCAGGATATTTTAACCCATTAGAAAATTAATACAGCTCAAGTTCTGAAATATTTCACTGGATCTTTAGAAATTTTTTCAATCGTTCAAATTTTAAATGGAAGCTCAAAACTCGATTTTTCGATGGATGAAATATTCCTGCCGGTCATAAACCCAAAATTGGATTGACATGGGTTTCCAAACCATGGAAAAACTAAGCTAGAATATAAATAAAAATAGAAAAATTGATCACGTTTTTGGACTTGCCGAATGAAGCCTTTGAAGTATATTGCAAATTTACCATCAAAAAGGATTGTTGCTGGACTCCCATTTCCATCGCTTGATTACTTCATCAAAGAGACTTTTTTACGTGAAACGTGTCAAGGAAAGTAGTCTAAAGCTTAGTGGATGAAACTGCAAGATTTCAAACAGCGAATAACTAAAAGTATGTCTTTTAATGACAGGTTTTAATCGTTTAGTCCTAAGCTATTCCTTATCTAATACCTAGTGGCAAATATTACATGAAAAATTTTACCTAATTGTTTGGAGAAGATGGTCACGTCATTGATGACGTTAGCCCATTCCAAGGTGATCGGATTCATTGCACAACCTGTACATCACCCCGACCCACGTGGAAGAAGAGGGCTAGATCGCAAGCGACGCACCTTGGAAAAAGAGGGCTAGATCGCAAGAGACCCACCTGGAAGAAGAGGGCTTGATCGCAAGAGACCCACCTGGAAGAAGAGGGCTTGATCGCAAGTGACCCACCTTGAAGAAGATGGCTAGATTGCAAGCGACTCACCTTGAAGAAGATGGCTAGATTGCAAGCGATGATCATGACACACGGCAGGAGGAACCCAAAGAGGAAGAGAAATTTCTTCGGGGATTTTCCTTCCTTCTTGAGAATTGTACACGAGAAAGAATGAGGGTCGAGCCCCAAGCTGCCCCACACCCCCAGCAGTGGAGGGACCATGATGCCGAAAGCAAAAAGCCACATGGCCACGATCATGATGTAGAGGTTGCAGCGCCGGTAGACGCGGTCGTACATGCCGTGATGGGCTATCAAGACGTACCTGGCAGCACGGAAACGTTACACAGTCAAACAAGATTTTACATTTGTCTTATTTCTGCATCGTCAAAACCATATTTCTCATTTCATTGGTACTAAAGAAAACGTAAAAATTTAATGGTAGAACTTGGCTTTTGTGAGCAAGTGTTTCTACTTTTTTTTTACGTAAAACTAGTAAAAACTATAATGCAAGTATTATACGGAAGCAAAGTTTCGTAGGTATTATGAGAATTTTCTTGGACTTGCAAAAAAGAGCGTTACGAACGAAAATCATGTTGCATAGTGTCGTCATACAAAAAATTTTAAAATATGAAAGCTGCGAAAATTTCGTCCACCGTAAGATATCAGAACGGCTGGCTTTAGACAAAGTAATTCTTAAGATTTGAGTTTACTCTCACAGTAATAATGTATGATAATAATTTGTAGCACGCAGGTATGAAAAACGCAAATTTCATAACGTGCATTCCACCATAGACGATAAAAATAGGAATAAAGCGTAAAATTTATGCTCAACTCAGAAAAATTTATGGAGAGAAAATCGATAATAATGCGTAAAAGAGCAGAACATAACACACGAGTGCTATATTTTACAACATGCGTAAAGAAAGTTCTCACAAGAACGCAGTGTACAACATCGAAGGCATCATAGGGCGTGCAAAAGTTTGCTCGTACGTAGTTTGCTCATACGAGTTCAGAGCGGCAGCAGATCATTTCGTACGATAACAGCAATGCAGGCATTAATTTTACTTCGATTACAGAGCAAGAGTGAAAGAGATTTACAATAGATTTTCCTTCTTCGTAAAAATGAAGTCGATTTTAATGAATCTACACGAGAATCATTTTATGCTAATAGCTTGAACAATTAATAGTCTACATGTTTCTAACTCTCATGGTTAAACTTCAAGACTTGGGCGCAAATGAAGAGTGTCTTCTACTTGTTGTATTCTTTTTATTCGAAGTTAGATGTGGATATAATGCCTCAATACGTGGATGCCTTTTACTTCTTAACTACCGACGACATCTTCTGCAGTTGTATATGTACTTTTAGTGCTGCGAAGATAGCGACAGTAGAAACAATCAAACGCATAGAAACGTATTCCTAAAACAAACTTCACATGCATTCATCAAAATATCGCTGGAACTTAATCCGCACAACACTTTGAAAATGTATGACGCGTAGTTACTATAGGCAATTTATACAGATAATGATTGCGGGTTTCAATGGATAGCGACTTACTATGACAAATTGTTTCTGTCACTAACGAGAAACTGTTTGCGTTCCGCGGAACTTAATTTTGCCTCCACCATGTTCTAATCATAAAAGCCCTATAAAAAAATCAATAAGAAAACTTCAAACAATCATACGTAGAAGTAAAACAATCTCATAACGCCTTGAAGTAAGAATTGAAATGGGAATGGCCTACAAAAAAGATTAAAAACAAAACAATAGTACAAATAAATAGTTCGTTTTGTTTTACTTATTCTATTCGTTGAAATGTCATGTGGCCTTCTGTAACTGTCATCCATATTTCATGTAACACTTTATTTTAATGAAGACCCCAAGACGGCGACACCTGTTGACGGTGATGGCGACGAGGTTGAGGAGCGACACCGCCACGTTGCCGTAGAAGAAGAAGGGGAAGACACTGCACAAGGCATCGCCCAACACCCACGCCTCATGGATGTACCTGCACATTTGTGCTCACGTCAGCTGTGTGAAATGCATTGTGATCTGCATTTCTAGGAGTTTTATACAATGCATTGGAAACTACATGCTCATTTTTAGAAATAATAATCCTACCAACTGAATTTTTTTATTGCTTGCATACACAATTTCAAATTGCGATGTATTTTTAAAAGTTGTCATGTAAAGTTTAGAATCACGGTCACATATTATGTAAATTTAACGATTAAGTATAATTATCATTATCATTTCAAGAACGCAAAACTATACGGAAGTGCTGCAGAAGACAACAATTATCCGAAATAGCCACACACGACTGCAAATAAATGTTTCATCCCAAACTCATATTTCTTAATTCAAATGCAGAACCCTTCTTTATGACTGTAGCTATTTTAATTCTTCAACAGTCAAGACACATACGTTTCAATCATAATAACTATTTACCAAGACAATTGTGCACTTTCTCATGTGCTTTAGAGTGACCACTGAGAAGCAGCACGACCAACCTGCGACCATGTGAACAACCTAACTCCACCAGACACACTGATGAGCGTAAACAATCCAGCTCAGGAGTCTCCAAGCCTTTTAGCTCATTGATCTTTTCCTGGTATCTTGGAGGGGCCTCATCGCCCCCCCCCCCCTCAAGGTTTTGCCCTCTCTTGTTTCAAGTCTTGAGAGTTTCAACCAACATCTCGGGAATTTCAATAATCCCGTTACCTGGCCAGGATGAGGTAACTCGTTTTTTGCTTAACATTTATTTTAATTTTCCGTTTAAAAAAACTTTAAAACTTTTCCGTTTAAAAAAGTTCACTACTAGATGATGTTTGACCTCTTTAGAAGTGAACCGTTCCTAGAGAACTGTACTCAAACATCCTTAGCAAATTAAAAGTCATCTCAAAATCCAGTATTTTTTATAGAAAACTTGCCAGGGATGGGTTCAAAATTGACCCTCAGAGATCGATATCACGACCACTTTGGTAACTTATGCTTCAGACGTACCGGGAAGCGGTGAGAGGCAGGTTAATGGTACAGAAGAGCAGGTCGGACACACACAAGCTGATGATGAAGGCCGTCGTCGCGTGCACTCGTAGCTTCACACTGCGCGATAGGGCGACGATCGTCGTCAAGTTACCTGCGCGGTTAAATATGATTAGTGAATGTTGCGTCACAGGTAATGGTATGGTGAATTATGGTTAGAGAATGTGACAAAGTGTAGTCAGGTTACCTACACGGTACATCACGGATAGGGAACGTTGAGTCACAGGTAACCGTAGGGTGAATTATGGCTAATGAATGTGTAGTCAGGATACCTGTATAGTAAATCACCGTCATTGAATGGTACGCCATAAATTGCCTGCGGGTAATTACGGTTGGTGAGTAACTAAGTGTAGTCAGGATTCCTGCTGGGAGAATTATGGTTAGCAAATGGCCAAACACTCGTAGACAGATTTCTTCCAATAAGAAGTTAGTATTGAAAGTCCAAGTAGATCGATGGTCTTCAGGTCATCGGCCATACAAAGTGTAACTTTCAAGAGCAATAAATGCCACGGAAGCACGAAATGAATTCATTGGGATTTCCTCGACGGGTCTGGTTCAAAGGCAGGGAGTCCAGAGAAGCTGTCCTGCAGTGTGATGGGTGATAAAACAGTGTATCATCCACAATGTTAGCGAGCTTTGAGACAACCGTGAAATGGTTAGAAAATCGATGCGAGCAATGAGAGACCGATGCCAAAAGTATTTCGCAAGCAACGGTGGCCATTGGTTGGAATAAATTAACTAAGAAGGATTGGAATTGAAAATTGTGTTCCTATTGAAAATAAATGTTTTCCTTTTAAAAATGTCCGTTCTTTATTTTTTTTTTGCCTGTTTTGGTATTCAGCTCTATTCAAGCAAAGGAAGTTAGTGATAAAACCGCTTTTAAAAACCGGCTCGTAAAATGAGCAAAACAATAAATTCTTTTTTGCATTATAGTTCATAAACTGTTATTATGATTGAAAAACGATTTAATTAGTTAAATTAGGCATTTCCCGCTTTAAAATAAGACAAATTTCAAGTATCTACGATCAATACTTAATGAGCAATAAAATTTTCAAAATCCTCAACGAAAATAGCCATCACCAAAACAATTTCATTACTGTATGCCTGGCAGCCAATTGTCAAGACAGGACGTCCCAGCAGAAGCTCGTATTTCCCTGAAACATCGCACGGCTCTGAAACTGAGCTGGACTTTGAGCCTCATGACTTATTTTGACAAAGTAATCGTCTAGTTTCTGCCTCTCTCGTTCCTTTTGTCGGCTTGAACTTGGCCCTCAGAATGCAGTCTTCCAGATGACATCGAGCGGAATCCGGGATTTTGAGTGATGTCACCAGTCCCCATAGCATCTGATAGACAAACCTGACTAACCCTATTGCCTATGACCATTCTAGGCGTCTTGAGTGATTTTTGTATGAAAAACGAAGTTTTTCCTCTATTCCTCATCAAGCAAAATTAATCTAAATCAGTAATGAAATCTTTCGAAAAAATTCTTCAAGCTCAAATGGCGGAGTGAGGCTCTAAATTCCCTATACGGTTGAGAACTGAGGTAATTCTTAAATGACGCAAACAAAAACGAGCAGTTTCCTACTGAGAGACCGACAGTTTCAAATACAAAGATCCTTCATTGATCTTGCTTATCATGAAGCATTTCACGGTTCATTGATTATGGGATTTTTCCTATAACCCACAGCTCTCGAGCGAAAACTTTTTTGGGTTCCGGGTTCCCATCGTACCAACGACAAAGAGAATTTCCTCACTAAAAAAGGAAGAGATTTTTTTCGAATAATTTCAATGAATTTCATTTCAAAGCAGAACTCCCAGCGAAGCTTGAGATCAGAAGTCCAGTTTTTGAGGGCCGTTAAAACGAAAACCACAAGCAACTCCGTGACAGGAAGTCACAGATTCTGTGTGACGTCGTAAAGTCATTTGCCGACCGTGAACCATTCACGGGCAGTGACAGCAACCACCAGCTGAGGCACAACGACCGCACGTGGGCGAGAGAGGTGGTCGTCCACTGATTGTGGCCTTTTCACACTTCCAATATAATTGTCAACTGCGTGTTCTCAAAGCTGAATATGTATATAAATCCATCTCGCCCTTACATTATACGTATTCTAAAGGCCACGGTTCATTTCTAATTACTAGCGAGTCTTATGCCTTAAGCTCTTATTCATTTGTGAGTGCCCCACAGTGCCATTATCCCTGACTAATATTATTGAACCTAGATAATTCCGATGAGTGTTCGTGAAACAAAACCGAAAGCGCTCTTCTCTATTGGACAATATTATTTTCATATTCAAATCTAGTTTATTCGGAAAACATATACATGCCACAATTTCATCTACTTTACTTCAATGTTTACAATATATAACCAATCTTAATTAGAAACTCATAACAGGACTCCTAGATAAATTCCTATTCAAACATCAAAAGCAAATAACTGAGGTTGTTCACGTAACGAATGCATGCTATGGAACGCAAGGCCCTCTCCCTCTGTGTTGTCTCGAGGCCCCAGCGACTCCTCAGGACTAGAGTCCAAATAGGTCTGCCTCGAGTCTTCGGAAAGTTTCATCTCAACATTCCCGTTAAGCAGCAAATTTTCCGTCAGTATGACGATGACTTTTCTTAATCTTCTCATCAATATTATAAGGCAAATTGCCTCATCTTATACACGTTTTAGGTCATCTGAGGAGCCCAGGCAGTCACCACGAAGCTCCCACGACGACTGTCAAAGGTCGCTGACTAAAAATGGACGGTCATTTCACGGCGCACGTCGTAAACAAAACTCAATAAGCAATTCAATTAGTGACTTAAGCCTGTTCGAGTGCAATGAAAAAGATATGAAGAAACAAATAGAAATTGTGTTGAAGATGGATACATCGAATAAATGGCGGTACACAAATATATTGAAGTTTTTCTGGAGACGAAAAAAAATTGGAGAAACTATGTAAAAACACAATGCGGGCAGAAAAAATAGAAGTATTGAGGCTAGAAAAAATAGAAGAATTGAGAGTTGAGTAAAGAAAAAAGCGTTCGAGCAGAAGTGAAAAGAACTACAAAAAGCAGTATAAAAGAAGAAAAGTGGGAACCGCGGTACACAACTGAGGTGTTAGTAAAGAACAACAAACGAATTAACGGAAACGAAGCAAAGCACGTTACCAGTGGTAATACATTAAAAAATAACTCTCTGAATCCAAACAAGAAGAAGACCAGACGCCGGCCGGGGAGCGCGCTACAGTGACGCTGATCTCCTTATTTACGACTCGTGAGCGGGGGCGGCAAGGAAAACTTGTCCTGATGGATGCCGTTCTGAGTGCAGAGTCTCCTATGCTGAAGGACAATAAAAGTATAATAAAATATACTGTATTTCCAGCCTATGTACGATGGTTAAAAAAAAGTGAACGTGGTATGATCGAAAAATTTTGGGAGTATGAAAATTTCATACCCCGTCATAGGTCTATGCGGCCTATAGCAACATACGTTACCATGCGCTGCTTGTTGACAGCTTCAGAAAACGGATCCAAAGTTTCAAGATCCAAGCAATGAAGCGTAGAGGCAAGAGTCATTTCGACTGAAACCGATTTTCGAAAATTCTGCGACTATCTTTTTGTACCTACGCCTGTCTCCAGACAGAGAAAGGTTTAGCGTACGGTGGTGTACATAACTCGTTTCGGCTACGCATAGCGCTTGGTGCCGCACCATTCTAGAAGCCTCATATCAAAGGGGATTTATGAGTGTTAGCTTTCGAGTTTCAACAAGAAGACAGTGGATAATTTTCATTTAAGAAGTAATATTCATTGATTAACAACCCTAAAGAGGTCAAAGATAAAATACTTCATAATTCGAGTGGTATGAAGTAATCCAGGAACACCCCGCATCAGCACACAGTCAAGTTCCCACGCGTGATCTGGAATGATGAGTCGCATCTTCCCCAAGTCCCCGCATCGCAGTTAGCTTGAATTTTCTCGAAAAATGGTGAAGCGAAATAATAGGTCGTCAATGATGAAAAAGTCCTTCACGTAAGAATGCCAACTATCACACTGAGATTGTCTACCACGCATCATTGAGTCATTTTACTCTTGACTTGGGATTTCAGAATCCACTTTGATAAGGATGCTGATAGCTTTTCGTAGCAAGCTAAATTAAGTCTGTGATTTCGATGGTCTGATTTCTATTATGTGCACTTCTTAGTGAAAAAAATGTTCCCCGGTAATACATTTAACTTAGTTCTATTCAAGTTACGGAAAGTAATCACCATGTAGGAACGCTCTGGAATGGTATTGCACGTAAGACAAAAAACAATGACCACAACAATAATTGCCCGTTAATAACACGTACAGACGCTAAGCCTAAAATTAACATAAGCCATTAAAAATTTATTCAAAAAGCTAACACATTATTTCTTACTTTCAACTTCTACACCACAAGTCAAGTGCGTCAAGGGTCCCATACAATAACATACAATAACATAACATACTTAAACTTTTAATGAACTTTATTTACTCAGAATGCGAGTGGTGTCTTAATGGTCTATCTGGGTATGATACTAAATACCTTAAATAATTACCGCCACCAATATCTTGATAAGAAATGAGATTCATAATTCGCTTTGAACACTTGCAGTACGCTTTTCTCACCAATGATAGAAGGCATCGAGTTCCATGCTTTTGTAGCACTGTAGAGAAAACTAAATAGGGATTAGGCTTTGGAGTAATAAGAAGGTATAAATTTACTTCAGTTTCCAGTAAAATATTCATGATGGTCAGTTTATACAGATATTAATTGCTTCAAGTATTTACTACCCTCATTAGGCAAAGTTTTATACATGAAAGTACTGAGTGAATATTAACAAAGATCAGAAAGCTTAAGCATTTACAAGTATTTATACGAGTCGTTTGTATGAGCAATATATTGCGAGTTTATTGTCGCCCTGATCGTTCTTTTTGCAGAGCAAAACGCACGTTTGTTTTATTCTTATTAGTTTCTGCTATTCAATGCCTTGTTCAAGGTATGTATGAATTTATGTTCTGCATATGAATTTGTACACTTCTGCAGAAAATATGTTTTTAAGTTTGATGAGAATTCCAATGAAATTCGATACTTCAGCCTAAATATATGATACATGCTCTTTAAAAGTCAAGTTTTTATCAATGGTCATTTATCAATGATGATTCCCAGGAATTTGGATGAATTAGTTCTTTCAATCCGACCATCACCAATTTGATGCACGGGAAATGGGCAGTCTGCTCATAGGAGAATAGTATACATTGTTTTACCGATATTGATGCATATTTTGTTAGCTCTTAGGCACATTGAAACCTCTTGCTACCTTCCATTAATTCGATGTGCAGTTGGTACATGATTTTCAGTTGGCAGAGCTGCCGAGAGAGTGCTATCATCAGCGAAAAGTATAAATAAGAATGAAGCAGATTTAACAATATCATTAATGAATATTAAAAACAAGAGGGGTCCTAAACAGATCCTTGCAATTACCTAATAAACAAACGAAGATTCAATTACGATCGATACGAAAATGACTTGAACAGGAACTCCAACATCACAAATGGAAGAGACGAACGAGTCAGTAAATAGCTACTCCATTGGTGGACCAAAAAAAGTCAGCTCGTCCTTGCACCCACAACATACTTCACCATTGAGGGTGGTACTCGTAAGTCATCATCAATAAGGATTAATAGCAGCAAAGATATCTCACGCTCTGAAAGCTCCTTACTTATGCTCGAGACTCATAAATCTCGGAATCTATCAAGGAGGGATTACAGGAACTAACTAAGGACGATTCACGCATCGAGGCAGGAATATAAAATGATGATCTCTAAAAATCTGTTTTCTACATGTTGTTGACCTGCAAAATGCTCTCATACTTTTACAATGATCATGCAGAAAATGGGAGTACTTCGTAACAAAAGCATATCGAAACACTCAATAACACAAAATAATACTCAATACACAAAAGTGATAACATCGACACTCCTCAATTTCTCTTTCAAAAACGATCACTCGACCCATTCTTGGCATGAGTTGATCAAGCTCAAGTATATTATTTAAACTTAAAAAGAGAAATTAAAAAGTTCATGCGTCAATTATGAAACGAGGCCTCATCCATCATACGTGCCAGCCGCACGACGGCACCGGCCGTCAATCCAGCGGGCCCAGAAATGCGATAACTCCGTCAACAAAAAGTCCAGCAAAAATTAGGGGCGTCTGGAAACTGGCGCCACTACTTCACATTTTCGCAGAAAAAATCCGTACTCTGACAGACAGCGACATGGTCAAGCATGAGCTGAAGCATGACTTCTGCTCGAGCGTACTTAGACTTGAGGGATGGTTCCTAAAAAGAGCAAAACTGGGCGCCGGCAGAGAGGCAAAAACTTAAACGTGTGTCGGTTCTGCGCCTGCACTCGCCCAAGAAAAACTAGGGAGCAAACGGCTGTGAGAGACGGATTTAATTGCTTAATGTGCTCAATTAACTTCGACTTAATAAATGCCAATATGAAGTACGTAGACATCAAGGTAATGTTACTTTATATCACGCATAGCATAGAGAGTACATGGATAATGCAATAGAATTCAACTCGAAACGTCTCAGTAAACCTCTAACGACGGAGGTCGTGAGTGAACACCAAACCTACGGCCAAAAGTAAAATTGAAACTGAGCGTTTTTGAAATATTATAAAGCTTCACAATCGTCCTAGAAGTACCCGCTCTAGCAGTTTATGTGATTAAAAGAATTTTTATGAATAAAGAGAGGGCAATTAGATCATGGGCAATTTAAAAATTATATTCTCTCGTTCAAAGAAACTGAGTTCTTCATTTAAAACTAATTAACTAGCAGTAGTTCCAACGAGCCATAACTTGAGGGGTGAACATGAAGCTACCCGGACAAATATAAACGTCAAAATATTATAACCTCTTAGAAGCATGGGCAACATTCACAATAAATATGATGGTAAGGAATCATAACTGACGATGGACTGGTTGACTTGAATGTTTTGCGATACAACTTCGATTATTTTTAAATCTTTTTTTAGACCATAAAATTCGTTCAGAGAATTAAATACTGATAGAGATGTATTGTGAGGCGCAAATGAATAGGCCTAACGCAATTTGAATAAGAAGAAGCGTTGTCACGAACTTTCAAGAAATAAAACGAATTTGGCTCGTGGGGCAATACAGCAAAATTCCATTCTACTTCCACGATGCCTCTTGAAACACGATTGCGCGAACATATTATGAATTTAAACAAACACGTTCCATTTCAGTTCTGATCAACAAACCAAACTCAAATATTTCATTTTGGAATTTAAGTAACATCCGAATGGGTCATGGAAAACTGAAGACACACGATCTAATGCCACGTGACAAATACTCCTGATGTAAACTAAGTTCAGCGTCGACCTCAGGCTGCTTCAAGAAGCATTGCAAAGCGTGTCTTTAGTTCCTGATACGTGCGCTTTAACTTGACACATTTTATCAGACAAATTTCTCATATTTTTCATATTTTATCCATAATTTTTCATATAATGCAAAAAATTTAATTAGTTTAACATATTGACTTGGTACATTGCAGTAGGATAACGCGAACAGCAAATATTTTCCAAACAGTAAATATTTTCCAAACAGTAAATATTTTCCAAATAGTAAATATTTTCCAAATAGTAAATATTTTCCAAATAGTAAATATTTTCCAAACAGTAAATATTTTCCAAACAGTAAATATTTTCCAAACAGCCAATATTTTCCAAACAGCCATTATTTTCCAAACAGCCAATAAAGGCCAATATTATGAAAATAGAACGATTTGAATACAATTCCCGTTCATATATAGGACGCTGCCGGGAAATAAGTTTTAAAAATGCAGTATATAAGTTGTGTTATGAACTCAAGTTGCACATACTCCCAATTTTTGCATAGTCTTATGTACACACAGACCCTCGCCAAAGAGAGGTTCATCCATTCTCTGCGGCCTATGATCGAGTCAAGCAGGCCGGTCGCACCACAAGGCCAAGTCGACCTCATATGAGCCGTTAAATTGGGATGCTCTTTGAGGGGCGGACTCGTACACGTCTCAAGAGCGTCACCTGCAGTCTCTTATTGTGAGTGAAAGATGGTAAACTGCACGAATTATGTTTGAAGATTCTCAAGACGATCTTATGCCTCGATATTCTCACGGAGAAAGTACTAATAGCGGTTCTACTTGACTTTTAATATTAAGGATTAAAATATTCATAGCCAAGCTCTGTTACTTTTGAGGTAAAATTATTACATGGAGCCTTCGCCTGAAATTTCTCCAGGGAAGCAGTATGGATAGTCGACGCATGCGTTTCGTGAAGAAAATAACTTAGACTTGAGTATGCTTTCAACCACTGCTTAAGCGAGGCTGCTGTAGGGGTAAAACTACCGATAGACTGAGCCATACACAATTCTTGAGGAGATAATCATTGACGAAATAATTTCAACTATTATCAGAAAAAATATCAGCCCCCAAAACAAAGTTATGCTAAATATCAATAAAAGTATTCACCAAAGAAAACTAAACTAAAAAAATGCTCACTTGCACCACTTGAATGCATGGTAGCGCGAGACGTACGTGCCGGGCTGAAATCAGACACTGGAGTGGTGCTCAGAAATTCAGGCCTATTTGGACCTATAGACGGTATCAATGATGCATTCTGGGTAAAGAATTCGCTAACAAAACCAATCCATAGTAACACATATTTGACGAGTAAACAAAATGCGTGACTTTGGAAATTGGTTTGAAGGCAGTTTGTGTATTTCATTCTGATGCAAGATACACGAAGTCGCTTGGGATGGAGCTCAGCATATAATGGCTAAAATTGAAGCTCTTAGACCATGAATAATTACTCGTCTGTTAATTATCCAAGACAGAACCAGAACGCTCAAGATCATAAACGTTAAATCATTTTGATTTGATTAAATCATTTGATTTATGTGAAGCAGTTGCCAGTCGGCTTTAGATTCTTCAACACGATCTTAATGCAAATTATACCCTCCAAAGAGACGGCATAAAAGCTCCCACAATAATGAACGGCTCTGTATTCTTAACTACATCGAAGACGTTCAGCCATTGCGACATGCAGTAACTAAGCCTCTCGGTTTCCGCTCCTTAAAATGTATGAACGTAAAAGATGAGAATAGTATTGGTATAGTCTGAGGGGCTTCACTTAGACTATGTCGCACCGAAGGAGAAGAGATCAAATAGTACGGACTAAAAAAACACGGGGAATCAACGCACAAGGTGCGTTGCCACACAGCATCCCCCGCTCATGAATTTAAGAATTAAAAGAGAAAAGACAAAAAAGAGATAGATAAGAAGATGTAAACATCGATGGAAGTAAAGTTGGCACGAAAGACTTGTATAGAATCCAGAAGGCCTATCTAGAGCCGAGGTAACTTAACAGTAGCCCCTGGGTTCGCTAGACAAACGGTAGACCCACACGGTAGACAAACCGAACCCTTTTGCCTATTTTATGCCCCCCCTGACGGGGTAAATGCAAATAAATTTAAATTTTAACGTGCTCAAGACGTAGTAGTTCAGTAAAAATCTTCATTTACGTTGTGTTGAAATACGTACGATTCGTTGGACAGTACCGTTTGATTGGCGACTGAAAAAGTACTTCGTTTGTAGGTTGGTCTAAAAAACTTGTTTATTAAATATGCTTAGGAAAATTAGCTCCAGTAATTCATGTCCCTTGAAAGCTCAAGTAACACGTTCTCTACGTCAGGTCGTTCCATTGTCAGGTTATTCCAGTCAGGTTCGGTTTGAATTCGGCGACGTGTTTTGAAGTTAGACGTGCTTCCTTCTTGTTCACTTTTTCTCTTTACTTGGATTAACGTTTTTATTTGTTTCAATAATTCAAAAGGGATTTTCTTTAGAATTAATCAAAATACGAGTGTTGACTTACAAGCAAACCATTGCCCAACAGCGGAGTGAATCGCTTCATTGGTACACCCGCGGCCAACACGCGGGCAACGTGTTAAGCAGAACACACGCCCATGCCTCACACCTTCAGCTTCTTACTCTCCCATTTGAAAGTAAAATATCTCACAGGCTTCTCTTAATACGCGAGACTAATTGACGCACTCCGATCAGTAAATATTTACTGATCTTGACTGGGTAAAATTTCGATAAGCAATTGATTCGCAAGTTATTCAGCACATGGACTAGCTGTACAGTGCAGGCGTGAGGTTATGAAATTCTGATATAATACTTTAATCAACAAAATTTTATTTTGGAGCTTGATAGTCAAGTAAAAATACTCAAGGAAGATACCATCGTCAAGCCTCTAATGAGCCCGGAGAGAAAGAGTAATAATATTTAATAATAAATAACAAATGACGTACAAAACCATTTGGTAGTTCTGGGAAAATTGAACTTTCCTTTTTTGTTCCGCATTGGTGTCTCAGCTTGAAAAGGATACCACAGAGACTTCAAACAATCAATCCTGGAGAAGAAGTTCGTTAATGAACCTAAAAAAGAATCGACCCTCGAGGAGCGACTTCTGAAGTGCTCTAAAGCAGCATCTCATGCTATTGCAAGCGGCTCATCTACGTTCAGACCCTCCTATAACCTGATAAATTAAGCTGTGCGTCCATATTTAGTCCTTGTCTCTTTTTGCGCTGCGTTTACGAGGCACCTACGATGTATACGTTCTGCGCAAGTCGCAACAGCGGTGGGGTCCGTGCGCAAACGGTTTTAATTTTTTCACAACTTCTTAGGTACTCTGCCGCATGAAGTGGGTCAATGCAAGGATATGGGCACCCCGAATCCTCTATCTTGACGGTTCCACCATGAAAAAAAAATTCGATGAAGAGGCAGACAGACGAGATCATTGCAGTTCCCCCACCCATACAGACTCGCATCTCTCGTTTACGTCCGTTACACGAAAGAAAGCTTCCATCTTACTCCAATTTCTCGTAAGTCCGAAATAACAGGCTCTGAGTTGAGGGAAGCATGAGTAGCATTGTTTGCCCGCTCGTCTTACCTTGGGTGCGCTAGTCGAGCTTCTTCCTCAGCGGCCGAAGAAAAGAGTGTTATTGTAGCATCACTTGAGAGGATCAGCTTCCACGGCGACGGCACTGGCGCTTACTGTTCGGGGTCTGACTAGGTGTGCTGCTTGTGCTAGATGAGCTGCGTGTGCTAGGTGAGCTGCGTGTGCTAGGTGAGCTGCGTGTGCAACTGGTGCACGTCTGTTACTTGGACCTTGTCTGTTTCTTGTGCTATTACACGAGTACAATGGTATGTATGGTCATGCCGTTGTATTCATGACAAAATTTCTAGCAATAGTAACTTCATTACCGACTTAAAGCTATTGTTACTGACCTGCACCTATAGCTATTGTTACTGACCCGCAATCGCACTGAGTGAGAGGGACAAACGAACCATTGTCATTTCCTAGGGTACGCACACGCGAACTCGCAAAATGAAAGCACAGTGCATATGTTCACCAAAAGATCAGTAAGTCAGCCAACAAGCCGTGCGCAGGTGCGTGCGAGGGAATTGAGCCAATAGTTCCCATCTACATACCCTAACCCCTCTCGTCTGTGAGACAATATTTCTTGCACTTAAACTAGCGCTAGTAACGGCAATACGTATCCATGATACACTGACGCTAGGCAGCTAGTAAGGCCGCTTACAGTCGTACGGACGGACTTCTTCCGTTGTACGTCTTCGCAAGATGCCAGACCGACGGCATTCTTTTCTCCCCGAAACGTTAGCTCTTAGCCTTGTGATAACTAATCAGGCTCAAAATCCTCAACTCTGACTAATGAGACGGTAAAAAATGCCGTTTGAAAACGGAGTTGTGCAAAGATTAGAAATTAAGTGCACATTAGGTGGAGTCCAAAACTAATCTTATCCCTCGAATCGGCATCAATTTGGGGCTCTCTTTCGTTTCTGAGGGATCGTAAATGATCGCTTGCGGGTCGTACAGCACAAAGCGACCAGCAATATACCTCAGGTCGTTGGGGCCGCGAGACGAGTAAGGAGGAGAGTTTTTACGTGCACCAGACCGCTATACACAGCGGATGCCGAAGGCCTTGAAATGGCAGTTATTTCCATGGAACACTGCCGGCAGATAACATCGCTAGCCCCTAAAATAATGCTATCGTTCGACGGAGCAGTCAATTAACGACGCAACTTCGCGCCAAATCTAAGATAAAAATGACCTAACACAAACCATTCGCAGAGTTGACAAGAAATGAAGGTCCAGAAAAAATTGCCAGATCACTTTTAAATTGGACGTTTGGAAACTCAAAGGGCGAATAATTGCGGCAGGTCATAGAGATCGCCATTTGAGGAATTAAAAACACCAATCACCCCCGATATCGTAACCGACCCATTTAGTCGACACAAAAACACACTTATTAAGAACCCAACCAGAAGTGTAGCTACGAACGTAATACGATTTTTATCCCTAGTCGTTGTTAATCCTAAATTTCCTGCAGTATTTGAAATTGGAAACCTGTTGGAAATATCCACTCTGCATACAAAGCTTCCGTTTTGTAAGGTACCTTCACTTCATTTACTACTTCTTTATGTTGAAGACAGGCAAATTTTAAAATTCATTAGCTGACCGCAAAACAAAATTTTAGCCTTAAAATTGTATTTTTTAGTTCCAAAGCAATGGGAAATTATAATTTCAGCCGAGTAACGAGATGTCAGTGAAATTTTGAGTCAGTGTCATCTCTGCACTCGAATTAATGTATAAAGTCTCATTGCGCAAGTTCAATCGCAGTAAGAAAAATAAATCTTCAATGATACCGCGCATGGCAGCGTTGATACAAATAGCAGCCTGTCTAATTTTGCATTTTCATCGGTATATACTACATGAAAGCAGCAAACTTCACTTTCACTCATTTACTAACCAAAGGAATTTTTCACCCACTGCACCCTCAATCGGCAAATTCATCGACTGCTGTACCAAAAAAGGAATTTCACGAAGAAGTCCGACATTCCCGCTACTCCTCGTAAGTTCAACGCGAGACGCCGTGATGACGCCTGTGAAGCAGGCACCCACACGCCTCGGCCAACAGGAGCTCCGGCCCGTTCCTGAGCTCATGCTGCAGCCGAGCACCATTTCGTGGTGGCCGAGCACCAGTTCTCAGGTTAGCACAAAGATCTCCTTTCAGACGCTCCCCTTCAAATTCCGAAGAACTTTCAGAAGGAAGAGGGCATAAATAACAAGGGCTGGCTACTCCAAGTCATGAACTCGCCCTGAAAATAAGGTCCCTGCAGCACAAACGGAGGCGGAGATTTTACGTGCGCACCTAAAATTACATCAGAAAACGTGGATGGTTGAGGGAGAAGATCCAACTCGTGTTTAGTGACGTGACTAAAACTGCGATAAAAATACTAATACGATGATAGTAACACCTTTAAAAAAAAAGGCTAGCTTTCAGAAATCAATCGCAAAATTGATTCATTTGGAAGCCAGAGGAGTGCTTCGAGGTACCGAAAATTAGAAGGAATTTGATAAATTAATAAAAGCAAGAATTGGTTTCATTTACTTTAACTATAATTACAATTATTTGATTTAGTTTAAGGCTCCCTAGCCACATCAAAGGTGATCTCAAGACGGCGAAAAGAGGAGACCATTTAGCACGGAGTGTAGCGACCGTGGAATCTATGCACAAATGTGTTCCCATTTAGCATTTTTGGCGTATGGAAACAGCAAGTTAAGAAAGAAGAAGAAGAAGACATGAATAAGGAGCGAAGAAGGCATGGAAATGAATGAAGCAAAGTAGGCAAGAAAAGTAGAAGTCCCGAAGACCCAGTTATGACTGAGGTAACCTAACGGTGTACCCCAGGGGTCCCCAGCCTCAAAGCATATGTGCATAGGTAGACCTAGCCGTACTCTCTATTCTATACCTCCTGAGAAGTTCCTCATTTCTAATAATACTGAAAAATTAAAAAAATATATTTACTAATCTTAACTTGCTTGATTCTTGATTTCAAGACGAGTTATGCTGTGGCACCCACCGCGGGAGTGCAAAATTATTTGGAGGAAAATAAGAACCGAAAAAAATTAAATGAAAGATCAGAAAAACGTAAACATTTGTAGTGTTAATTTTGCTAAAATTTATGCGGCGCACGGTTACCGAGACTCGGTAAAATAAATAAGGTAAAATAAATAAATACATAAGAAATAAACGAGTCAGTCTCAGTGAAATAAATAAGGACACCTACACATAAGAAAAAGAGTCCTACTCAAACTGGAACGCAGGCTTCACCTCCACAAATAAAAACCTCGAGATGCGAACAAAAAATTTCTCCGAAAATTCATTCCCTCTTACGAATTTTCCATTGGTTCATTAAAAAAAAATTTTTGATGAATTTTTGTTCGTACGGTGAGTTTTTCGTAAGCGGGGGAGCGTTCGTAAGCGAGGGAGCGTTCGTAAGCGGGGGAGCGTTCGTAAGCGGGGGAGCGTTCGTAAGCGGGGGAGCGTTCGTAAACGGAGGAGCGTTCGTAAACGGAGGAGCGTTCGTAAACGGAGGAGTTTTCGTTAGTTGAGGTCCCGCACCACTACGATTGTAAATCGCATCGAACTTTGTAACAAAACTAAATCAAGTCTAACAAATCCCAGTTTTGTTTGCAGTAATATTCAGCACACAACAATTATTGCCCATATGAAAAACATAAAAAACAATCCCGTCCAAATTAGTCTCGCAATAGCGCGTACTGTAGGTGAGTTTACAACTACGAGCAGCCCAATGAAACGACCCGATATTGTACCATTGAGTAGGGGTAAACTTAAAAACAGTACAATAGGGCTAACAGAAATATTTCCTTCCACACTTCATGAAAGGTCGTTTCTCCTCAGCGTCTTAGCCCACAGACCGGCAGCCAGAGCTAGGCATCCCATGCTGACGTGCCGGCACCTGACGACGAGGGGAGCATGTTTTCCCTCTAAATATAAGAAAATGAGTCCCGACCAATCACGTGGAGTAGAAATGCTCGTATCCTTCACCTTAGCTCTTGCGAACGTAGAAAAATAAGATTGCCTGTGAGAACACAACGAAGACATTTGTCAGGCACAGCAAGTAACAACGTCAGCAGATCATCTTGTCATGCCTACGTGTTTGGTTGAAAAGGTTGAGGTTTCGCTTGGTTATTTTAATAAGAAAAGGAATACTAAATACACAACTCTTAATAAAATCATTCTTTACAAATGAATGATTAAAACCAATAAAAATGAACGTTTTGACCAGCATCCGAGCCCATTCTCAGCCCGGGAATAAGGACGAAAAAAAAGTCGAACACTGCACAGAAATATGACTGACAAAAAAAAACAAAGAATTGACAATCTGCAGAGGGTACGCTCATTGCACATCGTTCAAGTACGGCTTCAACTTGAAAATGATGAAAAGATTGTAAAATTCTGAAGTCAGATCATTAGCATCACCTAAGCTTCAAAATTCGAAAAACGAACCGGCGTGTCAACTTTGCGTGTGTGCGTATGGCAGAGCGGGAAGGTACTGATAAAAGGTCGTTAGTTGTATGGCTCTGTCCAGCGTGCTCAGCAGAATGAATGCGCAGGGTACGGGATGCAGAACCCACGTATTGCGTTGTACCACACTGTACACAACTATGTTTATTAACAACGGAGATGACCATGCTTTTTGGAAGACCCAACCGATAAGGAATTCACTAAATAATTTTAAAGTCAAATTGCATAAAAAAATTTAATAGAAGAATATATAACTGCACCTTCAATTTCTTATACTGAGCTTAAATTGAGTACGGTATTAAAACATAAAATTATTTTTGACCAATAGATATAACAGGATTAACAATTAACTGTATGTTCACATCTAAAAACGGTAGACAATCCTCACTCTCTTGATCCATAGTGAATTTAATACCCAAGTACGTAGAACTCGGGTAATCTAAAAATAGTGAGCAATGACATGTTTTGAAATGAAATGAGAGCAAGATCAATGTAATGTTCATAAAATCATGACAAATTCAATAGGGCAGTCATCTAACCAGGATTTCTCACGAAAGCGCATAAAAATTTTGTTCGCACAAGGGTAGGATCCATACACTGTATGGTGTTGAGCTCCATCAGCAACTGGATGGTTTGGGCGTAGGCCTACCTTTCGGACCTGGGATCCCGTTTCATAAGATGCTGTCACTTTTTCGTAAAAAGCTAAAAGCAGCCATACTGCACATACAAGCATCCCCACTATTATGATAATAGCTTTCGTGCAGTTATACGTGTACAATTTTTCTATGAAACACTTTTCACGGGCTGCCACAGAGAACACTACTGCGAGCGGCGCTGAGCTGCGGCAGTGTCGTAGATAGGATACTGAATGAATATCTTGTATGATAGAAATCTAAGGAAGCTACATCTCTCATTTGATAGAATGTGAGATCACAGTATTTTGGTTAACATAATTTGCTTATGAATAGTTGACTTCAAAGCTTATTTAATAAAATACGAACTGACAGTACTTAAGTTAACATAGGTCGTTTGTGAATAGTTGTGTTCAAAGGACAAAACGAGAAGCAGCTTCACTGAAATAATTCATTCATTTTAGGAATGAACTATGGCATCGCCCGTCATTTTTATTGGGCGACGTACACTAGCATGTGTACGAGACGGCAGGTAGTCTTTCGAACAAAGCTACAAGTTGCCTTATTGTAGAAGTAATTAAGTCGTTACGAGGTTAAATTGGTGCTGGTGTTCTATAGGCATGAATAATCCTGTCTTTACATAGGGTTAGCTAACAATCTTCATAGAACAAACGATCATCGACGCTTCTATTTTTGCACCACCAATCTGATCGAAATATCAGTAGAGTCAGCTACTGTAGGACAGAGTTCAGCAAGATATTAGTTGATAACTAAGGTTTCATCCGTTAAACAAACCGAAGGAGCATGGAAAATGTAGCAAGATAAATATTTCGAGATGAATCAAGAAACTATTTTTTCAGACATTTTTTCATTTTGTTTTAAGCATTTTGATACTTTTTCCGCAAAGTTTACCCAGCAAACCAGACATTGACACTTCGTGCACACGGCAGACCAGACAGATCCCCACTCACTGCATGCGGCAGGCATAACTGATGTAAACTTCGTGACCACAGCACGCCACCAGACTAAAGTGAAGTTTAAAAGCAGGCCCCACAGCGACGGCGGTATCACGAATACACGCAGTATACGCCGCTCGGGTGCCGGGGCTCACACGAGTTCTACCCTGGACTCCGGAAAAATAGGTCGCTTTAGGAGACGCTGTTCATGAAAAGCCGTTAACTGGGGCATCTAAAGCTTGATATTTCTGGCGTGGTTCTTGTAGTGCATCACCAGTCACCATTGCTGTAATACATCTTCATTTGATCAGCTAGGGATGGATACTAAAGACGATATCTATTTTGTCTGAGCTCTGAAAAGGAATGTTCCTTCCCTTGAATAAGAACTCGGGTTATGATTATCATAATCATATTATCATATTCCACAATATCATATTCCAACAGTTACTGAGGGACTAAGGGAGCTACAAGACCTAGGTAACTTTTTGAGAATAAATGCAATGAAATATTTCAAAGAAGAAGTCAAGTCAAAGTTTCCTGTAAGAACGAAATTGGAATTTCTTGGTCTAGATCATTTATCCCGGTTGAGACATATTAGTCTGGAACAAAGAATACCAAACAAACATCGTGGCAAAAATATCGAGAGGCAAGCATTACGGAACAAGAACTTCGAGATGAGCAGCAAAACGATGGGCTTAAAAAATTAGGTGCCTGAGAGACCTCGACTTTAGGAGCTCCTGATGTGCGTAACTGGGTACAGTTCAGGTGGAAACGGGGCACGCTTGAGTACAGCACAGGTGGTGTGCCACACTGGAGTACGCTTGGTGTACCACGCTTGGGGCCCCCTCGGCCCACTCAGCAGCGGTACACAGAGAGGACCTGAGTCGTTATCGCTCTGAGGAACACCAGCGCTGCGCCGGC
>VOMN01051796.1:0-40113 GCA_014899125.1 Orchestia grillus | reverse complement strand
CCTCACAAGCACTCACCCTCATCATGACTGTATCATCGGCGGTCACACACACCCCAGTGCATCCAGCCGTGAGAGCCGTGATGACAGCTCTGAGATTCCTGCCTCCTGCCTCCCTTCTCCGCCTCCCATTGTTCCGCCTCCGTCGAGGGTGCGCTAAACCATCGCGTGGCAGGGGGAGCGGCCGTCAGGTCGTCCATGCCACTTTACTCGTTTCATGCTTCATCATCGCCGTGCTGAGCTCTTCATGTGAGCTACGATATGTCAGCATGATTGTTCATCATGTTGGTGGCAGTGACCCACTTACAATAACTGAGTTTTTAGGTAATTTACTGTTATTAGTGTGTTAGTGTGCAGTGACCACCTGCAGTAGCTGTGTTACTAGCCAATTTACTGCAGTTAGTGTGTTAGTGTGCCCTGACCACATGCAGTAGCTGTGTTCCTAGCCAATTTACCGTTATTAGTGTGTTAGTGTGCCCTGACCACCTGCAGTAGCTGTGTTTCAAGCTAATTCACTGTTATTAGTGTGTTACACGCTGGGTGTCCACACGTTCCTTGTACCTTACACACTCTGCATCAGAGTTTCAGGACATGTGCTGTTTTTTAGATGCATTCCGAAGCTCTACAGGCTCGGGAGCTAAATTATTATCGGGGTCATTTATTGCTTGCTTGACTTAAATATTGCACATCAATAGAATCACCTCTTCTGTTCGCCGATGAACTCAGGCGTACGGTTGCGTAATGAACAAAAGTATCATCGTTACGTCACTGCAAATGTATTCACTTGTGATACGACGCAGGGCTAGTCATCGCAGTACAAAAGGTTTATTAGCACTTTCAACATAAACTTTGTCTAATATAAGTTACAAGTAATTAAACCCAATGAAAAATTTTCTCTTCATCCTGTTTTATTACGGAGATAAAATTTTTCAAATTATAACCTCATGAGGATTTCATGCTCATTTCTCTAACCTAAAATCACTTTCGATTCTTCATTTTTCACGCCATAGAGCATACCGTAACCGAGGCGCTGGGGCGTAGGAAGAGACTTTCGAGATCATAACTCATGTTGGGGAGCCGCCTCCGCCGGAGCAATGAGGCTGGCGCCGCTGCGTGTTGAAGCTGGCGCCGCTGCGTGTTGAGGCTGGCGCCGCTGCGTGTTAAGGCTGGCGCCCCTGCGTGTTGAGGCTGGCGCCGCTGCGTGTTGAGGCTGGCGCCCCTGCGTGTTGACGCTGGCGCCCCTGCGTGTTGAGGCTGGCGCCGCTGCGTGTTGAGGCTGGCGCCGCTGCGTGTTGAGGCTGGCGCCGCTGCGTGTTGTGCTACGATGAACCTCAAAATTTGGCCACAGCCACTGATGAGTTATCCCTAACGCTCTTTATTCATAATTGCAAACAAGATGAATAAAAATTTAGAATTAAATGAGACTAATTTTCGAATTATTGAAAAAATAAAATTGAATGTTGTGAGCGAAGATTGTTCAGAACTGCTCCACTGTTTTTCTACTTCCGTTTTCCACAACAGCACTTCATTGAGTTTTCCTTTTCCACAACAGCACTTCATTGAGTTTTCCTTTTTCCACTACAGCACTTCATTGAGTTTCGTTTTTTCACAACAGCACTTCATAGAGTTTCCGTTTTCCACAACAGCACTTCGTTAAGTTTCCCTTTTCCACAACAGCGCTTCATTTAGTTTCCCTTTTCCACAACAGCGCTTCATTGAGTTCCCTTTTCCACTAGAGCGCTTCATTAAGTTTCCGTTTTCCACAACAGCACTTCATTCCGCATCATTTCATTCCGACTTATCCGCCCTCACATAGCTAGTTTATATCATCGGAGGTAATTGAAACACAAAAATGTTGCAAAAATTTCACATTAACCTTATTGATTGGAATTAGAAATGGTGCCTCAGAGCAACTCATTCAGAAATAAACTTTGGACTGGGGCTCAGTTCTAATAACTTGTGTTCTTTCATGAGTTTTGTCACTTGTGAATGTCCATCAATAGGGATGCATGATTTATCATGGCGCAAAATAGTTGGAATTTATTAAGAGACAACGTTTCAGAACAGGTCGCTATCGGCTTGAAAACAGGTCACCATAGGCTTCAAAACAGGTCGCTGTAGGCTTGAAAACAGGTCGCTATAGGCATGAAAACAGGTCGCTATAAACTTGAAAACAGGTCGCTATACGCTTGTAAACAGGTCGCTAAAGGCTTCAAAACAGGTTGCTATAGGCTTGAAAACAGGTCACTATAGACTTCAAAACAGGTCACTATAGGCTTCAAAACAGGTCGCTATAGGCTTGAAAACAGGTCACTATAGGCTTCAAAACAAGTCACTATAGGCTTCAAAAAGGTCACTATAGGCTTCAAAACAGGTCGCTATAGGCTTCAAAACAGGTCGCTTTAGGCTTCAAAACAGGTCACTATAGGCTTCAAAACAGGACAGTATAGGCTTCTTAATGGCAAAAACCTTCCGTATGTATAACACCAACGATTTTTGTTTTTCACTTTTGCATTCTTCATTTACAACAACATTCGATTAACTCGTACACTGTAGTTTATTTATCAGTACAAAAATACAATTGAAAGCCGTAACCCAAGATGAACTACATGAAGGAAAACTATGTAATGATTGATTCTACTATAACTCAAATTTTATTTGTATATGTGTGACACTAAGCTACTATTCCGGGCATTGTGCATCATTATTTAGGCGCAGTGTTCAGATGTGTACGCCTGTCATTTGGCCTCAGCCAGGATCCAGCGGCAGGTCCCTCGCCATATGTGCCCGTCATCTATAGCTTGGTCTGACCCTCGCTCAGAGTCCCGCTTCCCCTCCGCTCGGTCCCTGAAGACTCTTCAACAACCCTCACATTAGACCGCAATGAATTTAATTTGAGGGCTCTTTGATTTGCCGGTCTTTTGGCTCACCACTGAATGAGTTAGTCGGTAATTTCGAACATGATGTTACCCTTGCAGATTACGGCGACCGACAGCTTTGAGCCTCCGGCCCTGCCCCGCACTTCAAATTCTACATTAAGCGACCGCGTCGCTTTAACTCTAAGTCATTAGCGGTCCTGATAGCAGTTTGATAAGGTTAAATTGCTGTGAGTGTGCAGTGGACTGGCCGGTGGATCTAGAGCCAGTCGGTGTTCATTGAGACTTCGATCATACAAAGGTGGTTCGAGATTGAGGTCACACATACAAGAAGAGATTGTGCCCTGGTAAATATGACTTGAATTGTGCTTGTACTTGAACACAAATTACTTATTGTTAGAGCGAAACATTTAATGGAGTGGGTGTCACATTTCATGGGAACATAATTTCACATTTAAAAGCTCTTCATTATGTGCTCATAAGGTTAGTTTAACAAATGAAAATAGGAAAGAAAGAACAAATGATTTAGTGAGAAAAATTACAAGATATAAGATTGTGTAAAAGAAAATAAATTAATTCAGGTATGAACTAAGACTCGGCTTTTCAAAGTAGAGTTTAAGTCTGCACTTATTGATTGAAGTTTTGAAGGGAACTCTCAGTGATCAGTTTTATTTCCTGTTTGAAGCAAATAATTGTGGCGTAGAAGGCATTTTGTTTATGATTGGAGTAGAAATAAAGTCCGATGAAATTATTTTCCGATTCTATTTTTCAGTCGTTGGTTACATTCCCAACGACCTCTGTGCTGTAAATCGGAAGTTAGGCAATGTGTTCTGTACGAGCAGTTTTAAAAACGCAATACTGCATTTGAATTCAGTTTATGTTTTACCGAAAACATCATAAGCCTCACAAATGCTGATAGGCTCGCCCATCGCATGTCAGTCATCTGTTCAAAAAGGGGGACAACTTCCTCAGTGATTTGACGAAAAGAACAGAGGGAAAGTTTGATTTTCGCTTATCAAAGGCATCTCTATTCGGTGACTACGTATTCCCAATCCAAATTCATTGATGCATTAGTGTGTACGTTATTTATCTAGGGAAATATTATTAGAAAATTCCGTAAAGGCAAAAATTATGCACACTACGTCGCACAGTAGGCTGGGCGAGTGCCCCACCGACTCGGAGCAAAATAGGTAACAAAATAGGTAACAAAATAGGAAACAAAATAGGTAACAAAATAGGTAACAAATAGGTAACTAAATAGGTAACAGAATAGGTAACAAAATAGGTAACAAAATTTGTAACAAAATACGTAATAAAATAGGTAACAAAATAGGTCAAAATAGGTAACAAAATAGGTATCATGTGCGGGGAGTAAACCAGAAGTTTTGAATCGAATTAAATTCAAGAAAGATCTCAACGAAGAATTACAAAATCACTTTAATGCTAGAAACAATATTTAGAGTGTGTTTAAAAATCTAGAGTGATCGATCGGATGCGAAATATAATCTATATTATAATATATGAGCTTCCGATGCGTGATCGTTATCAGGGGAGGAAGAATTGATCTTATATTTTATGGGTGCGATGAGCACGAGACCAGCATCGAGATTTCCCGTACAGTGTTCTAGGTTTTGACGTTCGTCTTGCCAGACGTAAGCTTGATCGTTGTCGACGTTACACAACGCATGGTCATGTAATGCGTTTCTTTTCCACCGTTTTATGCCAATTCAGCGACCGTCTCTCGCATACCAGGCAGGGTTCACTTTAAAGAAAATGCGTGAAAGATTCGACATTGATTACGCGTCGTCAGCATCCGTACACTAGTGAGGGACGGTGTTCATTCTCGGAGACCTGTACACAATTGAAGGTGCCCGTGTCTCTGCGATTCGTTTCTAAATTTCTACATCGTCCAGCACTGCAAGGCAGGTTCAATGATCTTTTCGTCCCGACGTATGTTCAATTTACATCAGAAACTTATTTTTACCATCTGTTCTAGGGTAGCAGGTTCAACAGGGGCATCTAGTGACACTGCGTCACACCAGCTCGCCGTTATCACCAACGATATAGTACACTTGTGACATTTTTGTAGATTTTCTTGGTATTCACATATTTTCACGTATTTTCTTATTATTGTTGTAACTTTACGTGATCCTGTTGCTACAGTGAACTTTGTAGCTGCACGGCACAGATCAATTACGTTTTTTTTGTTAAGTGGTGCATTAATTTGTTATTGCATAATATTGATAACTATTCATGGAGGTTGAGGGGCTGGTTGGAGCTCAGTCCTGTAAACTGACGGGCTATGAAAATTCAACTTCCTTTCTCAAGAGTAATTAGCATGATGAACAGCATTCTCAAAACAAGCTAATTTGAAAATTAGGTTTCCAATTTTTTACTCGATGTCGGCACATTTTTGGTTAAAATAATAGGAGAAGATTGAGGACGTCGTCACGACACACGGAGTTCCCTTAAAGAAGACGCGCGGGGAGCTGCTAAGGCTTCCGTGCCTGTGGGGTCCATGCAAAGAAGAGCCCTAGCAGCGGTGCAGGGGCCTCGAGGATTAATCATGTCTTCAATGGGTCTATCAAATTAAAGGCTAGACTGAGACAGATTCCTAGATTGGAATTGGGTTCCTCACCGCAGAAACAGAGACAACCCTCCGCCGTAAGCGAGCAAGTCTGAGGTACCTCACAATCCTTCTCCTTGCATTGGCAACTAACGTTTGAAATGGGAATTTTACTTGAATTCAACAAAGCTCACTCAACATGATTTTTAATTCTTCGAAATTTTCAGCTCTTTGTTATTTTCATCCACGTCGTGTGGGTCAGTCTTTCAAAATTAGGGGTCTTGTACAAAATATTTCTTAAGTTTCTATCATTCCCTCACAGAGATTTCCTTGCACTCACGTCATCGATTCATCAAATTGAATATTTTTGCCATGAATATGTCATAGTCAATGTATGATATCCGGGTTATAAGAAATTGTATTAAAAGATCCATTTAATTATTTGATGACTTCTTTGCTGATTATAAAATTGTATTTAAAATGATTAATTTCGTCTTACTTGGCGTCTGAAGTCATTAGTGCTTATGACGCCGTCGGGATTGATCGAAAAAATGGATGCTGAACGTAGAACAAACGGTTTGTTATGTAAAAAAAACGATAACCGTAACTTTATCAATTCAAACAATATATTACCACAAGCATCACATCAGTTAAAAATAATAGACCTAATTTTCTTAAAACTCAATTTTAATTATAAAATTGCCATCCAGAAAATAAGTTTCCCTAATGAAGAACAAAATATTGAACAAAAGTTATTACTATTAAGGATAATCTTACTATTAGAATTATGGCGAAGGCAATGCTTTTAAAAGAGATTTTTTATTATCACATACTCATTTCATAAAACCAAACATTCTGGCTACATCTGAAGCCCCTCTCAACAGCTTTAAGAAAAAAACGAAACAAAATCAGTGCACTTTTTTGCATAGAATTCACCAAAGTATAGAAGAACACACAGAAAATCTAATTATACATACATATCAAATGCTAAAACAAAATAAATAAAACCCAAAAACCCATGACACAATTTTGATGGGATAGGACGATTGCATGTTGTTCAATTTTAGTTCAAGTTGTAAATGTGCATAGATTTTAGTTGCATTGGAGTTAGAGGTAAAACTTAAAATTGAGAAATCTAAAATGGATATTTTGACTTCACATTTGAAAGCGTGTTCTCTGACTGATAAATAAGGAGGACAAGCTGGAACTTAGCCTGTTCTAGGAGACCGGCCTGCATGCTCGTGAAATCGAGTTCTAAGATCACGTTGTGAACATCCAACATAATCCGACCCACAAAGTGGGCAACATAATCCGACCCACACAGTGGGCAACATAATCCGACCCACACAGTGGGCAACAATATCTGTACATGATTCCAGAGCAGAGTTCAGGGCGTAAACGATCCTTAAATTTAAATAGAGATCTTAATGTAAATTCATTTGTCAGAATTGGAAACTACACAGGGGAAGAACTTTGCTTCCAAACTAGACAGCTCCCCCTAAAGTTTATTCGACTATCTTTTGAAAGTATTGTCTTTTAAAAATATTGTAATGGTAAGATTATCTAAGGGACTCCAACGTAACCTAATGCAACACATAAGGAGAAATAATCAACCTAAGGACAAATATTCACAATTTACATTTCTTTCGCTATTTCTCCACAAAGTCACCATTTTTTGTTCAAACTTTTTGATGGCGCCCGTTCTGAGTCGTGTGGTCGTAGCCAACAGTCCTCTCTAGTTTTCACATCATCATCATCGTTTTGAAAGTCTTGGCCAGCGAGGTGCTTCTTGAGTAGTGGCAAAAGGGGAAAATCACGTCGGGCAAGGTCCGGTGAATACAGATGATGAGATGACTGTAACACTGACATCAACTCGGGTTGATGTGGTGGGCCGCCCGCTGCATGTGCTCTCGATCATGCACGTCTTCACTGCCTCCCACGAGCGTCGAGCCACGTGAATGCTTATGCTGCCTTCCCCTTACATGCATGTTAAACTCACGATGGATATTGGAGGCAGTTTCATCTTTTGCTGTAAAAAACCTATGACATCTCTTAGTTTATAATCGCACATGCTTGGCCCAAATGTAATTCACAACAACGGTCTCACGGTGTCAAAAATGCTTGGACACAAATGGCGACTTTGAGGAGAAATCTCAGAAGAAATGTATCTTGAATACGTACCTATAAAGCTCATAATTTTGTTTCACATTTTGATTTCAATTGGGCAACTTAGTTCTTGGATAGCCTTCGTTGCTGCCTGTGGGCCTGTATAAATACGAGTACAATGAATTTCAAAGCATCCCATGTGCTTCCAATGCCTCAGATTGATTAAAAAATTAGGCGAATTTTTATTGAACACCGTAAGAAGTATATTTTCTACTGCACGAAAATATCTGCGAAGAGATATTTGTAAGATTTACCCACGTTAGAAACACCTTCTGGAATTGGTGAGCGAAGTAAACTGCTGTACTTTCCGACCAACAAAGCTTCAGGCGAAGAGCATCCCACGGATCACGTTTTGCGTTAAATGAACATCTGTCGGCGGTAAATCTGAAGATGCTCGAGCAGCGAATATTTGAATATTTCCAGAGTTTGCCTCAAATTACTGGGGCCGGCACGAGCTGAGGAGGGGGTGCGGACAATGTCATCACGAGGCCTGGAGGACTGGTGAAGCTGGGCCGTTGTTGGGAGAGCTGCTGAAGAGCTCCACTCCAGCGCACGCTTGACTCCCAGTCACAAAGGAACACCTATTAATTATTTACGCTTGGAAGCGTGGCTCTGTCCTTTGACGACTTCACCGAATTTTCGACTCCGTTGTAAATTTCAATTGAAATTTAATTACCCAAACCTCAGGTCTAAGTTTAATGAATTTCAAGTGTGAAGTTACTGCCTGAATTTAAATTAGTGGTAAATTCTTTAACAATTAAAACAATATTATTATAATATGACAACAAAATTATGTAGATCAGTCTCATGTATTGAAGTTGTCAATAGTTATTGGTCAGTAACCAAATTTCAAATGACGCCCTGATTTATCATGAGGAAAGCAAGTTGAAATTGCTTTAGATAGGGAGAATTATGTTTCCAATCATTTTTACAATTCCAATTTTTCATCCACATTGAATAAATAATTGTCCAATGAATTTTTTTCACTGTTTTAGCACTACTGATTCACTAAAGTTCAACCTTGAAAGGCTGTACACTTTACAAAAAAAGTATTACCACAAATCACTGAAACAAAACAAAACTGTTGTCTTAAGGAGAACATCATGTTCCCTAGATGTCTCAACAGCTCGCACAAATAAGTACGTATATATAACCCGGGCATTGGATTGTAAATAAGCAAAGAAGCGACAAACAAACATAACTTTTAGTGTAGTTTGACGTCAAGTCTGCACGTCAAGCAACGTGTGTGACGCTCTCCACAGAACGCTGTACGATCGCCAAAATGCAGCAACGGCATTACGGTTGACCTACTCGCATTTTCCCTTCTAGGACGGATGTGGGCTATAGTCTACATTAACTTTGCATGAATTTTTACCGTATTTACTATGTATGTTTGTAAGTGTGTATGTATGTATATATGTATGTATGTATGTAGGCATGTATGTATGTTTGTATGTATGTATGTATGTATATATGTATGTAAGTATATATGTACTCATATGTTTTGCTGCAACGTGGTGCTCTGTTTCACTCACTGTTAACGGCAGCGACAAGCATAGAGAGGGAAGTACGCTTGGAATATGTTTATATGAAATCAAAACGACAATTGAGGCGTGCAAGCGAAGATGCATGGAGTCCGGCTCTCGGCACCTTATGGTGAGAATGTCGAATTCAGACGATGGTAACAGATGCTGAAGGCAATTCATAATTCGCTGATTAAACAGTGTACGAATGTTTTTATATATCTGCATGACTTAGAAAATAAATATGAAAATAACCAAAAACTACTTTATTGCTCTTATTTTAAACTTAAATGTCCCATTACGGGTAAGAATTTTTTTTGCATATTCTATTTCTTATTCCATTGACTTCTAATTCTAATAAGATTTCTAAGTCATTGACTTCTAATAAGCAGCTTAAAAAATTAGCAAAATTTGATGAGCAATAAATGTATGCATTAAGAGAACATTAAGATAAAATCTTTAACAAACGTCGTAACTTGATAAAACAAATTTTTACTCATTTTAACAAATTTTTCATGTATCGAAACGATATAATGTAAGCTTCAGGTTCAATATCAGCGAAAGTTATCTCAACCTTTACAGTAGTTGCGATAAGGAAGCATTAAACAATGTACCGCTTTCAAAACCATCGGTTACCTACATTTTACTAGTAAAAATTAATAATCATTTTAGGATGCTGAATGCATACAAGTCATTATCACAGTTCGTCTCATGCTTTTTAAGTGAAATTCAAATTTTAATGATGAATCAAAAACGCTTTTTGCATTAGTTGCAAGCATAGTCGCTCTATAAATGCAAGTATAGATTGGAAGCACGCTTGGCCTTCTATGAATTTAATTTTGAAAACATATACAATGAAAAATGTTCTATTTCTTTAGTTCACTTTTTTCCGTCCCTCACTCTTGCAGGTGTTTTCCTACAGTTTTACGAATAAAATATGCAATAAATTAAATGAAATATGAAAGGCATGTCTAAGGTCCAATACAAAACACGCAAAAGTGCACTTAATCAGCGATGTACGATTTGTGGTGAGGCGCTAGTTTAGTATCCATCTCAGCGATATTTTACTGCTCAAAATTTCTCCAGTAGCTCATGCCGTGCCTCAACCACAAGATATTACGCATGCAAAACGTATCTGTACTGTAGAAAATATCCTCCTGGGAGCGTGGTAATATCGTGGAAACAGCCCAGCGTCGTGTGAGTGTACACAGGCTGTTTGCAAAGCTCTTGAGGCTCTTGAAATGAACCCGCGAGAAAGAGACTCGCTCGAGCGCACTGGAGGAGCGGGTGTGCAGGGGCAGCCGCTGCAATCAAAGCGTTCCGTCGTCTGCCGTGGGGCCGACGCTCAGTGACCAATCTGCCGCGTCTCGAATGATGGGCGTATTACGATACTGACTTGAGGGATGTTATGGGTGTTACGATACTGACTTGGGGGATGTTGTTGGTGTTATGATACTGACTTGGGGATGTTGTGGGTGTTACGATACTGACTTGGGGGATGTTGTGGGTNCGACTCTGACTTGAGGGATCTTGTTGGTGTTACGACACTAATTTGGGGGATGTTGTTGGTGTTACGACACTGATTTAGAGATGTTGTTGGTGTTACGACACTGATTTAAGTGATGTTGGTGGTGTTACGATTCTGATATGGGGATGTTGTTGGGGTTACGACACTGATTTGGGTTACGTTGTTGGTATTACGATACTGATGTGAGTGATGTTGTTGGTATTTCGATACTGATGTGGGTGTTACGACCTAGATTGGGGTAATGTTTTTGGTATGATGATACCGATGGGGGCGATGTTGTTTGTTCTGTAGTGCTGATCTTAACGATGTTGTTGATGTAACGATACTGATGTGCCGGTGAAGCTTGGCAAGTTGTATATCGGTTTGCAAGTTCGTCAGAAAATTATTGGATTTATTATTGAGAAATTGTGCACGTAATGGTAGAATTATGACTCAAGTATCAGATTTGACACGTTGGATTCGGTTGTAAAGTTCAGGTATTTACGAAGCGAGAATTAATTTCTACGAAATCAAGAGAAAAAATCGACTAAATTGAAACTTTGCAACCGAACTGCTTCATTTTGTTTCGCAACTATCGCAGTTTCTAAATTAACCTAAATAACTTAAATACGTTTAGAGTAGAATGGCATCAGATTGATCGTGTAATTCAGACTTAGTGAGATGAAGCTACAATTATTTTTTAAGGAACGTTGTATGTTCCCCTTGGTTTGCATGAGTTTCCTTTAGAAATATTTCTTCATTTTACATGCTGTAAATACACGAATCCTCATTACGAAACGGATATGTTTTTTACATGTATGAAATATGAAATCACGAAATCACGATGAGTTTAATAAATATTCTCTGTAAAAAATTGTACAGCAATTTACAACTTGTAGGTGTCGCATTACGGATGTCCTCTGACATTACACCATCCCATGGCTACCCCAGCACCGGCCGCCCAGCTAGCGGTGAGAGGACGTCCCTGAGGCCGGCGACAATGAGACCGCCCCTGCACCTCAGCTCTGTACTCCTTACCAACTTTACCAGCTCTGTGCCGGCACCAACTTTACCAGCTCTGTGCCGGTACCGACTTTACTAGCTCTGTGCCGGCACCAACTTTACCAGCTCTGCGCAAGCACCAAACTTTACCAGCTCTGCGCAAGCACTAAACTTTACCAGCTTTGCGCCGGCACCAAACTTTACCAGCTCTGCGCCCGCACTAAACGACCGGTGAATCGCAGGCTCAGCGTTGATACTTCGACAGCGAGTATAAAAAAAAGCGGACGTATTTAATTCCCCAGACTCCCTAGTACAAAATGATTGACAGTCGACATTGACAGTCGACAGCTGGTTGCTGTACGCAGCCGGGCAGAGTAGAGCCACACAGCACTGAGATCCTGCTGCGTGTACGGTTCTAATATACGTATACACGGCACCACAAATGTGAAATTCGAATAAGTTCAAGTAAAATACTAGATAACACGAGATTGAACTGTGAATAAATTTGAAATACCCAGTCGTTTAAGTATAACCTTTGCCGTTTTATAGGGGATGGAAAATATGTCACGTAAGATCAGATTGACGTCGTAGTAGGAACATCGCAGCAATGCAAGTCACAAAGGAGCAAAAATTGGATGGAATTACTTGAAAAAACACGATATCCATTAAGCAGTCGTTCCTAGTGACGACCTTCATATTTCATGGCTTTGAAGTCATCCATCGCAGATTGTAGCAAATAGCTGCGTAACTGCACGTTCCGAATGCCCAGAATATTTAGTATTCTAATGGAGTGCATTTATTGGAATATTAGGAGCAGTTAGTATTCGTCAGGGAGATCGCACTAATCCCGATCTATGGCCGGCGCTGTTGCGCATCACACCATCCCATGGCTGACAAATTACGATCCCAAGTCCTGGTGCCGGGATCTTCATCAAAGTCTGATCTCAGACGAAGACTTTCATGCATGCGGACGCGATCCCTACATTTTTCTTTCTTGTTTTGAGTCCGAAGATGTGGTCAAGGTTTATAAACGAAGCATTTCCACTGACTCTTATTTATAAACTTCTGGCAGGATATAAATTTTTCAGCATTTTTAAGGTGGCTGTATTATGAAGGTTGTAAAATTGTATTTATTTCCTAACTCACGATGACAAGCATGCGTCTGCTTGCAGACATTTTTTGTCGGACTTAGTTCTGTATTAAGATTTTTAAGATTTTTTTGCTCTGGTGTTTGTTCCAAGATGCTTTTCTCTAGATGATCAGCATATGGGGGCATACGAAAACTTAATATTTGTTCAAACCAACATCCTTTTCAAATTGCGAAGCTTAATGGAGCAGCAAGCATCTTCACTTATGCCTTGGCCAGAGGAATGATACAAGGCTTCGTAGTTTGCAGACCTCATACATGTACCGTTATTTACACGACTTAATTCCCTTCAACGTATGCATTCTTGTTGCATGCCCAATGAGATACACTGTCTTCGGAATTCGCGGCACCACACACGGTCCCCACATGGATCTCTTGTTGCATGTTTGTGCCGCACGAGTCTGCTGTGGCGCGGGGTGAGCGACTTACTCAGAGGAGTGCCTCGGACGCTTCTTGGTCGCACCTCGAATTTACGACCGATTTGATGCCTTTTTAACGACTTACTTCTGAACAGCGCGGCCTTTATTACCGCAAACGCGAGAATCAGGCAGCCTTAAAATAAATTCGTAAAATTTTCATGGTGAATGCAAGGCCGAATCGAGTGGCTGAGAAAGGGGATGAGTCAGTTGGCTGTAAACTTAGTCGCTACATATTGATAGGTGAGTGAATCATGTAGATTCCTTTCAGCGACTCTTGCTTGGCACTTTCCAAAGGCCTGGAATGACAGGGAAGGGCAAAATCTTCAGCCCCTTCATTCATGAATAACGGATAATGGAATACCTCGATTACTTTCACCTGAACTTTATCAGTTACTCTCGTCTACATTATGATCAAAATCTTTCTCAGCTTAAATCAAGCAGATGGCAATACGTCCTGTCATCTTGAAGGACAAGACGCAGTAAACAAAGCAAAAATTTCCCAATACTAAGCAGCACAAGTCTAAATTTTTTTTAAATTAAAACATATTTAATTCGCTGTTCCAGCAGCGCGTCAATATACTCGACATTATTGTATTACTTAATAACATACGCTTTGTTGGTTGCTTGGTTTATTGGGTATTTTCTCCCTCTCCCTTATCAGTATTTCATTGAATATCATTGCGAAAGTAATTTCATTCGATAAAATTTTTAAAGGTGTGACAGAGGGAATTATACAAGGCAAAAGTGACGTTCATCAGACCAATATGAGACAGTAGATACGATACTCAAGCGAGAGTGAGAGTAATCTCACAGAAATTAGAGTTTTCATTTGATAATACGAACGACACTTTTTTAGCATAGTTTAATGATGAATGGTTGATTTCAAAGGAAACGACGAGGAACATTTGAGATTCTTACATGCTTCACTGGAAAAGTGTCCTTATTTTAAGAATAAATATAGTAAGTCCTGCCATGTTAAGAGGCTCGTATAAATACAGGCTCAAAAAATAATTCGGAGACCATTACGGCCGTGCAAAAGACTGCATGTTAAGCAATTTTGGTACCAGCTCTACTTGGAAAATATTCCATAATAATAAGTGTTATCCGTACTATAGATGTATGAAACAATCTTCACTCAATTTCCAAAGTCTCGTATTCTTCTGATGAATTTTATTAACACAAATGCAAGTTGTCTAACTAAATTGAAGCTTATCATCAATTCTTGACGAACATTTTTAAAAGCTTCACCGTTCTAAAGTCTAAAATTGACTTGTAATTGACGGGCTCTTGAATACAAAAAATAGAGATAAAAATTGAATACTTTTTGCACAGTTTATATCATGCTAAAATTGGGCACTGACCAGAGTTTTCCTCACTAAAGAAAACTTTTTTAATTCCAGCAAAGTTGACATGAAAACATCATGAAGTTTTCAATGCCTTATAACTACTGGCGCGTGGGTGATGAGAAGACTATGGAGCCTAAGATTCCGTTTTCAAGGGAAACACTCGTGGATCTGCGAAAAGCCGTTTGCTCAACCGGGAATCGAACCCTTGCTTCCCAGTTGTAAGTGGAACGCGTCGCTAATGTGCCATGGAGCCTCAAAGGAAACGTCTGCTCTTACACAAATGTTTACATTTGCAACTGATATGCATAATGAAACAAATATTTGCATGTCGTGACAGTTCATATCATAATTTTAGCAGAATATTATAGTTTTGGCTGTCTTCATCACCGCTAACCAGGGTAAATTTTTTATCTTTGTATTTTTTGCAGTTCCTAATCTTAACCATTCATTGTCAATTTATTTTTCTTCGACCATCATTTTTTCATGTTATATACATATTTTTTAGAGGCACAAGAATGCTAATTTTGAAGTACAGCGTACAAGAATAGAAGGAAAACATTTCCTGTCCGCTGCTTGCATTTCTGTTCCAACAAGCACACAACTTTTAGGAAAGCAATAGTGTTCAGCTTACAAACGTTGGTACTTGGAACAGTGTAGGGGTAGATTTTATTTTTTACAAATACATAGCTCGTTCAATTGTATGATCCCATTCACCTGAATAAGAATAATAAATCCCCGTTTTAACTTGAAAACCTCGTCCTCAATAATTAATAACAATTCAACCATAGAGAACGTGTATTAACCAAAAAATATTAAAATGAACCATACCAGACGCCCAAATGACCACTCATGTCCCGACACTACCAATGCCTCAAACTACGTAGATGACTTTCTATTATGAGCACCGTGTCGAGTTAACTCTAACTAAATACTGCATCATCACCATCACCTAACAAAGTCGTTTCAAATTGGACGTTTACCAGAGCCCGTGCACGGCCCCGTTAAAGAGTCCGCTCCCCAGCCAGGCACGCTCGACAAACAGACGGGCGACGGTGTAGTCACGCCAGCGCGTCGAGTGCCGCCGTCGAGAGAAGTGTTTTGCTCATTAGAATGTGGCTGCCTTGCTTATTTGTTAGCGCTTCAGGTGCTGCCTCTGTCTGCCATCAGCATTTCTTGGTAGTCATGATGACTCTTTCGAGACTGAGTCAGAGTCAAATTTAAATCCCGAAGACGGGGAAGTGCACGTGTGGTAACGCTCGTTGTGTCTTGATGAAGCGTACATCAAAACTGGCCCCTCGAACTTTCCCTGTTGCTCAGTAAGTCTTACAAGAGAACTCAATGAAAAGAAAACCTTTGGAGCAAAACCAAATTCGCATTCTACGTTAGGAAAATTTAATCAATACATCAATGATGTGCAATTCAGTAAGGTCATTCGAAATACTGGAGAAGAAGCAGCCTCTATTTTGAGGGCCATGCAAAGACAGTCCTGTGAAAGTTACCTCGCCGATCACTTGTCAGCTCTGAGTACATCGTCACCAAGAAGTTAAATATTTAGCTCAATATGTTTCACTATATGTATTGAAATGAGAGAATACAATGTAGTCAACATTTTTCAATGCTGTCAGATGTATCATCGACCGAAATCTAAATCTTCTCATATAGGAAAAAACTTTGTAAAATCATACACACGGTATTTTTTACTTCATGGAAACTTACAATATATTGAGTTCCATTTTTTGCAGTAAACACAATATTGACTTTTTTCACAAGTGAACTTATTTCCTGTAAAGGGAATTTTTTAAAGGCAAGTTCGGTATAATAATTAGTATTTTATATTTTAAATGGCGAGCAGCGATATCTTACAAGACGTTCAGACGAGTGCTAACGGCCTTCAAGTTTTGCTGAGCTGCTTCAGAGATCCGCGCTCGACAAAGATGAGCTGATTTTTAAACAATGAATATGAGAAGTGTAACATCATCCAAAAAAAAATATGTCATAAATGAATCTGTAATAACAAGGAAATATAAATATAAGAGTAATCCCAAGCACAATCAAAACTACATTCTACAGAGGTGAAATTTTTTCCTTCTGTTAGTTGCATTTATTTTTGCCGAAAAAACAGCCAAAAAATCTCTTAGTGAAAACGTCATGCGAAGTTTCTGTTTTCAAACAAGAAAGTGTTAAAATGCTTGTAAGTCATATTATGAAGATTAAGACCAGCTCACGGAACACATATTTCCTGCAGAGCCATTAAAAACTTATGTAACATTTTAAAGCATTCGCTAAAAAACCAATACTTAAAAAAGCTTCTCGCCAACTGAATGAAGTTCTGTAACTAAGCTGTTACAGAAAGATGCATTAGCTGTCTTTCATGCACTTTCCTAATCTAAAGTATTTGAAAATGCATCTTCATGCTCTGTCACCTCTGAAATCTGACAAAGTTCTCGACTCATTTCTGTTCCAATCGTCGAAGCGTCACTGTGAGAGCTCCACCGACAGCCTAATCGAAGTCGTCTACGTCGTTAGATTCGAATCGCCTTCGCTTCATTCCTCCAGTACACTCACTCCGAGCTTTCCTCTCTCCCTCTATCTCTCTTTCTAGATTAGCAGTTGGTGCAGTTGTCGAGGAATATTTGTTCATTATATCTGCTTTCTCACGTGGTGAAGTTTCGTCTGAGTGTATAACTGCTACGCGACAAGTATATCAGCTTTACATAGAACCTTCTTAATTGACCGACTCAAGGAAAAGTAATTTTCTACCCTATTTTAATTTTCTACCCTTTTTTAATGCTGCTAAACACCATCCACGAAACCAGACTGTAGCTATTTTATGCACCCCGCACTTCGACCTTACATATACAATTTAAAACAATAACTACCAACAACGATTAATTCAATTTTTTACTGTATTTATGTTTTGGCTTCTGCGATGAATTTCAACGGTTGCTCTCCTTCCAATACCAAGCGCGTTCTTTGACAGTGACAGCTTTCTCAAGTTTTGCTCACAAATGCAAAGCTGAATAACTGACCTGAATCCATTGTCCCTTTACCTCCTGAAACTTAGGCACACTAGAGAATGGAGTTTTATGGGAAAATTATAAATAACTAAAAATATAATTGGGATTGATCTTACATGTGTCATTTTCAACTCGTGCAAATGTTCGTCATTTTTAGCACCAAAATTTGACTCCATCAAGAGAGGCTTGCTGAAAGAGGAAATAAATTCCGGTGCTAGAATAAAACGCTCTCATGTCGCACTTGATGAACAAAATTTCAACTTTGATTTATCGGTAAGCCAGAGAAACACTGGAGAGAAAGCCTTGGTTTAATTGCATGCAAATAAATTAGTAAAAGACGTAATACATGGCACTTAGCGTTGACTCTATTGGGAGTAACGACTAAGCAGTGTCACATGTGTTTCATTTCATAAAATACAGCTTCGTGCATGCTACTGATTCCTTTCGCTGGGTATGTGTGTCACGTCTTACCCAAGCCGTCAAATTACTCTAAGCTGCTATGTTTTGCCCCAAAGTGGAAGCACTGAAGGTGTTTGAGAGTAAAAGGAGACAAAGAGGGAAAGAAGAATTACCCTCATTTAGTAGTTCAACAGACTCATGCGATTACGCTGTATTCTTTACGCGTGTGGAATTTTCTCTTTTTCATTAACGACCGTAAAACATTTCAGTTTTATAACTTACAAAAGTGTAGCAAAACTTGCCCGGATCGTAGGTTGGAAACATCAACGCGCAGTAGAGAGTGATCCTCTCGCATGTCGGACAAATAGTAGCTGAATGTCAGAATTTTTAGCTGGTCTATGACAGTTTTAACAATCTATTCCATTTTTTCAACTTAGTGTTCGTTTTCATTGACATGACTTAGCCCACCGAGGCTAGATGGGGATTGTACAGCGGTGGGATGATGGTTTGTGGTCGGATCTCTCTCACGAAATATGTGAAGCATAATTAAGAAATTCATTTTTAGGAAAAGGTACACAGCTCTGCACATGTATACATCCTGCTCATTTATTTCACGGACAGATGAGAAAATAAAACAATTATAAGAAATTCAAAAAACATTGAACTCTAGGTTTCCTTCTAAATCTATCGGAAACAACCAGACACACTTTCTGATGTGCAGAACAGCCTTGTTGATTCCTCGTGCCTAATTCTTTGCTGGCTCCGATATAAAGGCAGAAATTTCTCGTTGATCTAAATTAACCAACCAGTAATTCTCATAAATGCTTTTTATAAATGCTCTCATATGCAAGTGTACGAGAATTTCTAATAGTCGCCCTGGACAATCCATTCAGTCGGCTATTTCATTTTATTAATATCATTGCTAAATTTTGTTGTTGATACTGCATATTTACTTAATGTTCACTCAACAGTTGAGTATTGTTAGCCGCGGTCGATGCGAACTTTAGTACCACTAACTAGTTTTTCGATATATTTTACCGTACTGCCAGTATAACAAAATAGTCAATTAAACAGTATTGAAAATTTGTTATCATTGAAGCCAATTAAGGATTGTTCCCATTTACAAAATGTTTTTTGTTATGTGAGAAGCTAAGTAATATTGAGCTATTTTACGCATTTTTATATTCAGATCAAATCACGGTATTTTGCACCACGATGGATATTAGGAAAGAATTAAAGAACCAACTTCGTTTCCTCAGCAATAACTTGGTCTTTTTGTTGCCTCGTCAAGCGCGGTCCCAATTGTTAAGGAACAAATCTCATTTGAATCAAAATAAAAATCACCATCAGACGTAAAAAATGCCCTAACTCTGCAAGTAACAGTACATAGATGAAAGTAAACACCTAAACTAAAGATTTTATAATGAATCGCGTTCCTTCTTGATAGATCTACTAAAAACTATCTTTGTTGATTTTTCTTAGCATCTGCAGCTGGTAGATGGATTCGTACGTTTCACCATTCAATGACTGACAGTTTAGAGAAAATTCCTAATTCGAGCTGAGCTCATCCCTTCACCGTAAACTTCAGTCCGGGAAAACGCAAATCGTTACGTTCATAGCACGTTTGAATGAAGGAAGCACGTAACTCTCCTCGACTCCAGCTCGCCGTTTTGCGGTGTCCTGAAGCAGGCAACCATCAGTTCACTGTGGCACAAAAGGAGTTAAAATTCCTCCCTGTATACTTGATTATTTTATTCCTACCGAAATGCAAGAATTAAATAAGTTTCAGGCCCGTCGAGCTTTCAATCAAAAGACGCAAATGAAGGAATGTCACTGGCGCCGCTATGGAAATAATAAAGGCCAGCGTGATGGACATTTGAATGGAACCATTGCACGAAATTCGAAGGATTTTCTTGGAAGTGATGACACTTATTTCTTGGGACTTTCTGAGAGTCACATTCGAGCGCAAAGAGGAACTATAGGGAGGAGCGACCGCACATTTATTCGAAAAATTTCTTGGAAAATATGATTCATAAACGTGGACATTCATATGGAAATGAGAAAATAAGTCCGCTTTGTGAACAGGTGTTGGAGGAATTGGAGGGAGGAAAACCATAGAAAAAAGAACAGTGGTGCAACTGCTTGGTTAAACTTTGCTGAGTCGTAGTGTATTTGAAAGCAAACCTACATCACAAATAGCAAAACTTGAGGTATAAACTATGGTATCGAGACCCAATCTATTTTTAAAATTGCATCAAACCTGAAAACGATCAACTCTGTAGATTCTGAAAAATTTATGTAAGAAACACTGATATTGAGAACTGACTCATGTGATGCATAACGTTGTATAACATAAAAATGAGTAGGATACTTATAGAAAACATTTATAAAGATAGCGTACGATGATTTCCATCGATAATACTCATGATACAAAACACAATATATTTCTTTAAGATCGTGAACCACACAAATATTAAAAGTTACCATTCAATATTCCCGTCGTTGTCGCCCATCGGTCGGTGCCTCTCAGGTTATACTGGACTCGTTAAAACACTAGCAAATTTAAACTTATTGTACCCAAGCGTTACCACAACTTCAAGGCTGGCTAGTCGAAAACGAAGCTTAATTTATAAGATGTAATCCACATACAATTCCACTAGAAGCCGGAAACTGTTACTGTTATGAATTTGGCTCTATTATGTAATAGCTCCAGCAAACCTGATTCCTAGTTGAAAATTGCCTGCTGGTGGCGACTTCAAGACAGTTCACACGGCAGAGCTGTCTCTCCTCGGACTTCACACTCGTCATTTTCCGCCACAATGGAGAGGAGAAACCAAGAATGTGTTTTCTGTTTGGGTTTTGTAGGTCATTAATTGCAATGATATTCCAAAAGTGTCGCCTGGTAATGGCATGTTAGGAGAGCAGTTGTAAAGTGTAGCACATAATCAGCACCTGTGTGCGCGGGGCACACAATAAACATCGTGATGAGTGCTTTTTTCACCTCACCCTTCTTGTAATGGCCCCGCAAGGCGGCTTCTGGTCAGCCACCCTGAGGCAGTCGAAGAATTTCTGAATGAATGGGAATTTGAACTATTTAATGGTTTTTAATTAACAGTTGAGTGCATGGTTTGCTCCACTTGTGTACACTCGATAATGGAATTGGTGATAAAAGCTAGTATCTTGAGGGAACTCCTGCTGCCAGTTCTTATTTCAATTTTTTACCGATTTCTCAAGTCTGTTCAGAAAATCCTCGTGGGAGAAGTTGAAATGATAAGTATTCGTTCAATATCTGTTCAATTTGCTTAGTACAATTACCTCAGTTTGATAGCATTATGGAACTCACAGAAGAATATATCGAGAAATATTACTATGCAATTATAGAATAATTTGCTCTGCCACAGGAAATGGTTAAACAACAGGAAAACTATCCAGTTTTTGAGTCAATAGCTGGTCGAGTCACACAAGTTGTACAGGGTGGCCCATAAGTAAGATACGTTTTTAAAACTTTTATAGCTACAGTATAGGACTAAAAATGGTGAAAAGATTTGGTTGACTTAGAATGGAAGAAGATATTTCAAAGTTCAATATATATTTATGTATGAAACAATAAAACACGTTCAACTATGGAATACAATATCTTTTAAGTGTTCTCCAATATTAGTCAAACATTTGCGTGCTCTTACAAAGGTTCTGTACAGTATGGTCTGTGGCCTGCCACAACGTTGTCTGTCTGTTGTTGTGCCAGTTTCTCCAAATTTCAATACCAGTGTCGCTATGCAATTCTTCGAAGGACTTTTTTTCAATACCATAATTGTTCCTGTAATCCTCTGGATTCCAGTGACCATAGCATCGGAAGTAAAGTTCCACTATTTCTGATCGTTGTTTCATTGTGTAGCGATTCATTATAAGGGTTGGATGTTGAAAGTTTTAAGAGAAATATGATGTGATTATCGGTAAAATAGATGAACTGATTGAAAACCTTGAAATTTCTTCTTTCATTCTGAATTAACCAAATCTCTTCACCATTTTTAGTTTTATAGCTATGATAGTTTTGAAAAGGGACTTTAATTATGGGTCACCCTGTACATATTCATTTAGACCATTTTCCTATAACTTGATTTGCTCGAAATATTTCAAACACGTCAAGCGAAAATGAAATCAAGCCTTCATCGATACATCCTGAGCTGAGCATTACAAAGCTGCGAATTTACAGTGCGTGCTATAGAGCTCCGAGGAGAGATTGTTACGCAAAATCCAACACAGTCTCGTCATTTGAAACATTTGAAACATTTATTTACCACAAGTAATTTGCCATGGACTAGACAGAAGGAAAGAAAGTGTCATCACACACGCTCGACTTCGTCCTCTACCAGTGCGTTTGCCGGTGATGTCACCATACGATTTTCGTCCTAAGATGGTAGTGATGTTTGAAGAATTCATGGGAGTTTTCCCCTGTGTGAAATTAAATCGCACTCGCTATGCTTGGAGTGCCTTGTGTTCAAGTACTGAGCAAGTCGACCCGTAATAACCGGGATAATATTATATCTCATATTCATTTCCCTCAATTTTTTTTATTCTAGGTGAAGTCGTGATTGAACAGGTCAAAAAACATAAATTCTATTCTACAGGTAGCTTCGATCTTCAAGTTTCAAAGTCATCAGCTAGGGTGATGAGTGTTTGTACTCCGAGCTTTTGAAATGAAAAACTTTGCAAGGATTTCCTCCGGCGTTGGCCGCCTCGCTTTGGAGTTTTACGACAACGCGGCGCATCTCTCCAAGAAAAGCTCAAATTGGGCTTCATTTATTTGATGACCAGAAGTGAAGACTCCAAAGTGCCGCGAAGGCGACCCCAAAATGACAAAATGCCTCGTAAAAATCCAAACTATTCGAAGGCTTCAGCATTAAAAATGCATCAAATTCTTTCTGTAATGAGCGCAGTGCGAGGCGCTGGGGCGCATTTCCTGTCTATTGAATCTTCCCGGCTAAGTCGAGCTATCAAAAAGCACCATGGCAGTAAAAATCAATTGATGTCAGGGCTTATAACACCTTTATAACACGTTTATAACCGACTTACAGCGATATATGAGGCATGATCTGGCTGTTGCGAAGCTACTGTGTATATAGAGCCCGGGATTAGGGAGGACAGTGTCTAATGCATCTCAGAAAGCAAGCTCGATGTTCTCCAACGCTGCCACGGTCGTCTCAAGTTCAACGGGTTTGCTATCCTTCTTAAAGTCCTTGGCGTTTTTGCATTTATGAATGAACTAAATATGAGAATTATGCTTTTTGAATTAGCTTAGCGAGTTTTTGTCTGGAAGAGTAATGATTCCCTCACAAGTCCTAACGTCAAATAGCAACAATGAAGAAAAAAGTCAAATCTAACATCTGATCGGAAAATGGGAGCGTCTTTTTGAAAAATTTAGTTGGTTACAATGAGACCATTTTTACAACCGGGGCTAGATTTTTTCGGATAAAGCGTATCCAACACCTCCCAGCTGCTCTAAATATTTAGTTTCAGCGGATGTTGGTTTCAGGTGTACGAATTATTTTCCTTAGGGTCAAACTCTTCCTTTTCTCGTGAAAGAGCCATTTTCAGGGAAGCGTGCAGCTACAAAACTCGAATATGTGACGTGATGGCCCAGGAAGATGGGACGTGATGGCCCAGAAAGATGTGACGTGGTAGCCCAGGAAGATGGGGCGTGATGGCCCAGAAAGATGTGACGTGGTAGCCCAGGAGGATGGGGCGTGATAGCTCAGGAAGATGTGACGTGATGGCCCGGAAAACGTGACGTCATGGCTCAGGAAGAAGAAACGAGGAGCGATAAATGCGCCTTGACTCTATTTTCCAAACAATTTGAAAAAATTAAGTAATAATCTAAACCCAAAGCTAAATCTTATCAAGTGTCACCTTGCTGACTTGGCTCCCTCACAGGCGGGCGACACACAAATGTGACTCTTCTTAAAAGTGCTTCTATTTTTCCGTTTTCTTGGTAGTGTCGATGTCATTCATGAAGCTCCTGCATCAAATGTCATCCAGCATTAAATGTACCAATTTATTAGAGACTTGAGTGTTTTTGAGCGTTTTGATAGATGATTGTAAGATGAGATGAAATCTTCTCGAATAATGATGTGGGTATGCAAATTTACCTTTAGCTCAGAAGTTTTGAGACATGTATAGCATAGAATATGGTGGAATAAAAAATAAACAACTTCAAACATGTAAGGGCATTCCCCAAACCCGCTGAGTAAACTTTTTGTGACAATAATCTGCCCTGTATTTCCATCCTAGGCGAGCAAAGGAATATATAGTGGCGTTACCTTAACATTCCTCGAGCCCCACTAAATATTTTTCGGGCCTCTTTTCTGCACACCCATTCACGAACACGCCCGATGTGTCCTGCTAAGTTTTGATTAATGCGTGCCTTGAATAGCGTCATTTGCGCTCAAGGCAAATTTCAAATAAAGTTTGTTTTGTTTTCACGCTTGCAGCTCGAGGGGACGCGTCAGTTTCTTTTTCTGGGAAACACGAGGCGATCATAAAATTGTTTTCACTTAAATTCAAAATTCGAGAATAGAAATATAAAACGCTCCTGTAGTTTCATCTCACTAATTCCTTCTCGCTATTTGAATATGTTCTAGTCCTGTTATTTAATACAAACTCATCAGAGACACCACATTTAGGACAAATCTAGAAAAAAATTCTGTGAAATATATCCTCGAAGCAAGCACAAGTAAGGCTTATCATGCAGAAGTACCTAAAATAAGGCAACAAGTCTCGCTCCTGGTGCACCACTAACTGACTACTATGGTCAGTAGTAGCTCCATAGTTCTGAGGCGATACTCGCCAGTCTTAGTTTCCGAATCAAAACTTTCTACCTTCGTTTTGATCACTTAATCAGTCCTGTCTAAACTCCTATAAACAGTAAATGCTCTTTTATGCTCAGTTTCTCTGCGCTCTGACTCTAGTGCTTGTCTCTGATCACAAAAGTAAGACGAACACAGTTACGTTTTCAAAGTAGGTACTCTAGCACCAGTGTACAGGGACAATTACTTCTTATAGCCATTTCTGCCATATAAAACCAGGACCTCAGTCTCATCTGTCGAAATCAAATCTGTGTTGTACTCATTCAGGGAGCGTTGTAACACCAGTAGCTCTGTTTAATCTGTAAAAATACGACTCCGCTGAGCTCATTAAGGGGACTCTGTATTACGTGGACTCTACCTGATCTGAGAACACAAAGCTCGGCTGTGTTCATTTAGAAGGCTGTGCAACACCAGTAGCGCTGTTTAACGTATAAAAACAAAACTACGGTGTGCTCATTAAGCCTCCCCTGTAACACCAGTAGCGGCACGTCAAGTCGCATCATAACACTGCCCCGCTGCCTTCATGGAGTGTTGAATGCACACTTCTTGGCCAGCTCCCTAGTCTACACACCGAGCGGAGACCCGCTCCACATACACGATGAAAAACACAAGTCATCGATTGTAAAAGGAAGCTCAAGACTTGGTGGCGTAGTTTGCATGACAAATAGGCGAGGTAATGAGCGATATGATCTCGACTCGCCTCAGGAAATGGTCAAACGAAACATCGGACTCGCTCTTGGCACTGACGGATTAGAATGAAATGCCGACCAACACCTTCAGAAGATTTAGAAATCCCACTCCCTGCAACGGAGCCTTCAACTGACGCTCGATTTCGACATTCATGTTCTTTTATGTATCAATTTTGCTTACATAACGAATTTCTGCTGCGCAACATCCGCGGCGCCGCCTGTGACTAATTTCTTGATACATTCTTCGTGTTTTACTGTTTCATAAATATACGTTTAAATGAACTTATAACTCAGTCAGACATTCCATTTTCAGTATTTACTTACTGAAACCCATTGAAGTGATGTCTACCCAGTTCCAGACTACGAACAAGCGCTTGGCCATGAACCATGGCTTGGGATTATCAGTTCTCAGTCATCCACCTTAGATTTATTTTTTGTAGTGTTGTTTCCAGCTTTAATTTAAATTGAAACTAACAAGCTCTGTTGTCTCATAAATTCTGATAAATTTAAAGTCCGCTGACAAGGTCAGATAATTTCAAAAAGTTTATGAAATTTTCGAATTAGTATTTTATTTTCGTGTTCTAGCTGGCGTTCAAAGACTTCAGGAGAAAACAAAAACTGTCAAAGAATCTGAAACTCAGGCCAAAAAGTTAACACTTACCTTTGTATTCAATTTTGATCAATCGAAATACAATTGTTCGTTTTGAATCAATCAGCGCGAAACCATTTTCTAGGAGTTAAAATTTATATCTCCTCATGTTGTCCTGTTTACTTTGCGGCACTTGTGATTTTATAGGCCGTCTATTTCTCCTAAAATCTTTAGTTTTTCTTTGAGCGATTTATTTCAAAACACCCGACCATTTAGTCCCCGTTCTACCCGATGACCCTTTTTTTAAGCGATCAAGGGACAGAATTCGATAGGAACTGTTAAGCTGTTCTAATTGAAAGAGTAAGTGCAGCCCTTACCTACAGCCTGGGCAGAGGGCCTGGAAACCACAGTCCGGTTGTTCTACATGCAAATAAAATTTTAAAGGAGGTGCTCGAGAAGGATTCCCGTTCAGTTATTCTGCCCATCAAAAGGTTAATTCTCAAACTGGCAACACTCGCCAGGGAAATCTCACTGGGTGACAGGACACTGTCCGGCGATGTGGCGACAGTTCAAAACCTTTCGGTTGCACGAGCCTGAGAAATTGTAAGCTGAGTATCCCGCTCGTCTTAGCAATTCCCTCTAATCCTTAGAACTATTGGACAGGTCGGGAAACCTTGCGATCACAGAGTCCAGCGTGTGCAGCGTCGTGAGAGTACAGCTCCTACTCTAAATTTATCGCTGACACCCCTAAGGTGTGAGGTTATTGATTAGAACATGTAGAACATGAATGATTTTCCGCTTCTATTGTTCAACAGATATTCTAACGCTAGAAAGTGTCATAGTATGAATAGTATCCTGAAAACCAACATTCTGCTGAGAAGTTTCACAAGTACCTAGAAGGAGCAGTGAGTCCTTGCTTTCCCCTTGCATGGGGCGAGTCCCAATTCTAGGACAATTTGTTCAGAGGGAAAAGTTCCTCGTTCATCCTCTCCCAGCTCCTAGTCACGCCACACCTCACAGTCAACTGCGCGCGGGAGCCACCAATTTTTGTTTTCAACTGCAAGTTCCTCGGACCCACTGTCAGTACTTCAGGCAGCTGACATTGAAACATACCATCAAAAATGGAGAAGCTGCCTCTCCGAAATGGTCCTCTTTCATTAAATTTTTACAGACATGCTTGCATTAGCGTGGAGTCAGTGCTCACGTACATCTCTGCAGGAGGAAACTTACGGCGCCTGTCAATTTTAGTGTCGATTGAAATTCTTAATTCTGACGATTCATTTTCCAATTCACTGAGTAGGTAATGAATGATTCATTGGGGAGTTACGTAAAAGGATGAGCGTTAATGCTGCAGTGCGTGCCGATTGGCTGTTATATGATTGTATTTTATAAGCAAAGTCATCTCCTAGGAGGATTAGTGCTGGAACAACCCTTTTACAAGCATACTTATATTCGTTCTTTTTCCTCTCATCATTTGTTTCTACATCTTCTTTCTTGAATTTTTTCTCTGTCTCATTTATAACAAATTTCAGCTTCTACCTCCATCATAGTTGCAAAGCATCAAGCATCCGAACTGCTTCCCGCTAGTTTTTCTCTTCCCTACCTTGATTATCCTCGTGTTTCCTTCAGTTTAGCCTCCCTCTCCTATCTCCCCTACCACACATGCTCCACATCCTCCTTTTTCTTCTACACCTTCTTCTAACCGTCTCTCTCCTTCTATCCGTACTTCTTTTGTCATCCCCACCTCTTCTCTCTTCCCAACTTTTTCTATCATCCCCACCTCTTCTCTCATCCTCAACCTTCTCATCATCCCCACTTTCTTTATTCCCCACATCTTCTCTACCATCCCTTCATCTTTTATCTTCTGTGTTTTCTCTATCTTCCCCACCTCATCCATTTGCACATCATGCATTCTCATCATTGCTGCCTTTTCCTCTTCACTACATTCTTATCATCCCCGCCTCTTCCATCGTCCCCACCTCCTCCCCGAGTCTGTGCCCCACCAACCTGTAATAAGAAAGACACGAGGGGCACGACCCAAAGATGCAAGTCAGCCCCGCTCTGCACTTCGCACCCAGCCTTCTCATTAGACACTAAAGCTCAGTGTCTCATTATACATACACATCCTCGAAGCTGGCCATTCTCGGGAAACAGCCAACATTCCTCCTCGCCTTCTGCCAAAGCAAAGTTCGTTGCTTGCGTATGTAAACTGGATACGGTCCCTGTTTGACTGTGGTCACAGCACGAGCACCTGTGACTGCGCACCCTAACTCGCCTCTCGCACGAACGCACCACCAATGTGCTCAGCTCGCTAGACCCGCAATGCCACGCTTTTGCAAACCTGCAGGATTATCCTGCGGGACTCTGGAGACTGTTAGGAAAAGTTAAATTTGAATTATGAATTTTTATGTCAATCATTTTAGATTTGGATGAATTTTGCATACATAGATTAATTACAAAGCTTTTATTTTGAAAGCTACCATTTGGTAACAAAAACAATCACTGACGCAGTACATAGCCGTACCTCAGGCCTGTGAAAATACAGCAGTATCTAACAGCTCCAGCACTTATATCGATTTCTGGCAATTGCTAGGTATGAGTCCCTCTCTTATTCCTTCATGCAGCTTCTTCTTTCTCCCCTGACTCTCTCATCTACAAGAACATTGTCTCTCCCCCTCTCTCTTTCTCCCTCTTCCTCTCTCTGCCTGTCCGGCGTGCTGCCATATTTCTTCTTCTCATTCGAATTCTTTATCTGTTTCGATGTACGATGTTGAGCCTTTCTTCAAACCCTAAGCGCTGTCACCTAAGCCGCTGTCGTTACCGACTTGCCCCTTAGCTCGCGCTTCTTGAGTCCATTTCATATGGGCTCAGACGACTCCCATAATTAATCAGATTTGAATTGTTGCGCAAGCCCTTGTTTTCAAACCTTTCGTATCATAAGCAAAACTGTTGCTGATGTTAGTAAGCAGCAGTGCCCTGATTACAGATGCGGGCTAGAATTTTGTGTTGATTCAACGTGCGGCAAACTTTTCTTGCGTAATAATTGAATAGCGGGATGCAAAGGAGCCAACGAACTAAGGAAAGTACACACACAACATACAAATTAAGTCAACAAATTAAAATATTACGTTATTTAGTAGCACTACAGACTTTATGTATGTGAAAATTATGGGAAAATACGATATGCGAAATATGTTTCATGTTTGAAAGGAGGAAATTCGAAAACAAAATTGCCCCCAAAAAATTTATTTATACATTTATCTTACAGAAATTGTTCAGCTTCCATTTTACATTTTATACATCGATGCACATCGATTTTTGGCTACACATGAAAAGCCTTGTTAATTCAAGGCCTTTGGAATCAGAGGTAGATCTCGCGGCAAAAATTGCAGTCGCTTCTGGTGATGTTTCTGAAATGTCAGACCTGAAATGTCAAATATCCAACAGTCAAGTCAAAGATATCATCTGTACATCGATGTGGGTAGTGGAAACATCAAATAATTCTTGTACATATAGTGAATATCTTAATAAATTATTTGTGAGCAGCTCTGTTTTCTAATTTTCTCCTTCCAACATTAAACAGCTAATATCTCAAAAACTAAAATTTTTGACAAAGTTTCATAGTGCCAAAGAAGTTTAGCTCGCCACTTTCTGGTCGGTGTGAAATTTTGTACGTCGTTTTCCCTGACACTCTGTACGAGTATAATGTATCCCCGCATTTTATGTACGTTGCAAAACTAATGTACCTGCGCTCAAATTTTCCGACAAATTTACCCATCCACACAATTCCAACGCCACGCTGACTGAGAAGGACTCCTCCGTTCGTGATGGGCTGACTTCAAGAAGATTAATTCGTAGGACTAAAGGTGAGAAGGAGCCTTGTAGGTGGACGAAGAACACCACATTTCAAAAGGAGCAAAAACTATTGTTGGTGACTGCGGGAAAATTACCTGACAAAAACATAACACTATGACTAAAACTCGAGTTTAATTTAACTGCATCTTTAGCAACTGGTAAAGATCCAGAAGTATTCCAGCGGACTTTGTTTTTTACTTTCCTTGTCTGGTTGAGGTCGCAACGGTGCCTCACAGGCAACAATCTGATCACGTTAGAGGCGTGAGCTGTGAATTCTTTGTTGTGGACTTCCTAGCCTGTTTCAAAATTGTACTTCGTTCATCAATGCAATCAATTAATTTTTTTCCATGACAATCAATTTTCTATCTTAACACATTACCCCATGAAACAAATTTTTGTTTAATAATTCGCCTATACAAGTGCAAAATTTGTAGAAATTAACGAAATTAAAAGGCGCTAATTATAGAAAAAAGTAAATTTAATTTAAAAAAGGCTTAATATGTACTATTAATTGTTAAAAACATAAAACATCCAAATTTCCGGCAAAACGATGCCCACAAGCCCATAATCCAGTTCTCAGCTCTACGTTGGGGTGCAGAGTAGTATTTGTGATACGTATCTTAATATAAATTCTCTTGTATTTCAATGTAATTCAACCGAACAGTTACGAAAATAGTATTTTATCAACAGAGCTACTAACTATGACTAATCCTGCACCACGTGCGACAGAATCCACATTAGTGCCTGTATTTCCGATTCAAGATACTCGGGGTGGGCAGTCAACACATTTCACGTAGATTGAGTAGACGATATTTCCGGGACATTGTGCACGCGGCCAGGGGGGCTTAGGTAGTCCTTTGACGGCTCGAAACTTTACGAGTGAAAAGTGTGTTCATATTCATTTCTAGGACTCTTATCCTGAGGACGTGTCTCAGGAAATGAATCCTGAGGACGTGTCTCAGGAAATGAGCGAAGATTCATAATCCCACAGACGTCATGTACAGGTCGTGTCTGTAAACATATATACATGTAGACTTATATAAACTTTACAATTTGGTCACCTCCATAAACATGTCGTGCTGATGTCTCCATGCAGAAATACTGTAAAATCTTGCCGTAAGCTCACTCTGTTCATTCCCAAAGTTGTCGGTTCGATCAGTGTCACATTTTAGATGACTGGAACTGGAGTGCCCAGGTGTGACTTTAGAGGAAATCCGATCAAAATTTTTTTCATTTCCAGTCGAACTGTTCACTTTGACTGTTCACTTCGTTCTAAGTTGTACAGAGCAGAGCTTCAATTTATTAGTCATGTCACATAACGGAAAATTTGTGATTTGTTGTTGAAATATTTACTTCTCTTGATAATGATATTATAATTAATGTTGTTTAATTCTTAATTTGAGTGCTGTGAAAATACCTTGAGTACACTTGCCTTCTTATGATCTGCATAGAATCTTGGTAGCACGAAATGTTTAAGTGATTGAACTCAGGGTGGTCTAATCTCCTTGCGACTCTGTGTTATGTAGCATAATTTTAAATGGTAAAAACAAGCACTGTTAAAATGTAATCCCTCAACATTGAATTTCAGTATAGTTCTTGTTCTGAGTATTTTTATCACTAATAATTATTTTTTGGTCTCTAGCCTAACAACCGCCGTGCTGGAGCAATGGTAAGCCAGTGTGACGTGACAAACGAGAGTTGACTTCACGAATCTGTCGTCATTTCGAGGCTTGTAAATGATCGAAAATGCAGATGTGACGTCTCTGTGCCAGGCCTGCGATACGATCGTTTGACCAAGCTTAATTCCGCCTCGGTCTGTCCCGTTTGACGGTGGAGTCGAGATTCGATAGATGCAGGAACATTCTTTAAAAGATCCTGTAAAAAGATTTGGCGATTAAGTATGCGTAAAAGCTTAAACAAAAGTAAGCAAATGTATGAAAGAATGTAAAAAATTAATGTTATTTGATGATTAAGGGCCCAAAAAAATCGTTTTTAACCAATGCGAGTACTGAGAATTTCAAGAATCGCGTTCCATTTTGGTACATGTGCTTGTACAACTTCAGATGTCTGATTGCTAAAAAGTTGAGGCATAAATTTATCAGGCATCCCCATAGTTCGAGCCTCCACTCAGGTCACCACCACTAAGACGCACGGACGATTATTCAGCAACTTGGCTCTCTTTGCAAAAACTGCGTCGTCAGCCGATCTTGCACCCACACACAGGAACCTGGTGCAAGAAGCTGACGGTGAATATTGAAAATGAGCCTTGACTTTCTTCCCTATTTGGACAATGATCGTGACAGAGTTGTACGTATAAGGTTGTTCGGAAAATAACTGCCGTTTCCAGAATTTAGTTTTAAAATTATAATTTTTCAGGTATTTCGTTGTATTTCAGGCAAGTTTCAACATACTTAATGATTGATTTGTGTTCTTTAATAATTATCGACCCATTTCGCCCAGGAAACATTATTGATGCATAATACATGAATTTGAATATTAAGAATGAACACTTTGGTTCAGTTTTCTTGGTTCACAGAGCTGATCAGGCAGCTGCCGATATCAACAAAGCATAAGGGGAAGACTCCAAAGTGATGGAACCTTTGGCTGCTCATTTCGCTCAGACATTGCACTCGAATATTCATAGTCAGGAGTGAATTGCTATCCTCTGCGTCCTTCATCTTGATGGCTCTCACCACCACACTAAGTTTGGGGACCACATTCGTGCCTGCCTGGCGTTAGTGGAACGTTCTGCTAATGCAACGCTGAACGTGGCGTCTGCTTGAGATATATTGTGACCATGCCCGATTCCATGCAAGGAAAATAAACATGAGTCTTCCTTTTTCGTGCTTCAGATTACGAATTTACTATTTTAATAATCTTTGTCAAGGAAATACGTCGACGATTATTACAGAGCAGTTATTAATCATTGAGTGATAAAACGTGCCAAAAATACAAAAAAATAACATGATAAAAGCCAATCTCAAAAGAAATTTTTCTCAAACAGGCCATTATTTTCGAATCAACTTGATAAAGCCTTGCTGAGGCCATTGGACCTAAAAATATCATTTGGGTAGCTCAATAGCAGCTCAAATTTAAAGAAAAAAGGGAAGATTAATTGTGCCGTAACTCTTTCCAGAAACCATAACTCTTCCATCAATAAACTTTTTAGAGATCTTTTCTTGATACAAATTTTTTCATTTCTTAAGGTGCTCAACACATTTGTTGTCACCATGATAGCTAGTTTCGCGGTTTGATGTCATGATAATTATTTTTATTAAAAAGCATTTAAACTGTAATTTTTAAATCGCAATGGTTCAATAAAGTGGTAGCACCTGTAGCCCATTCGTAATCAATGGAGACTAGATATGCGCGTCAGAGGCAAGAGCTAATGATGGCAACTGAACAAAGCTTAGTGGCAGTTGTGCTCAGAGTGACAAGAGCTAGTGATGGCAACTGAACAAAGCTTATTAGCAGTTTTGCTCAGAGTGGCAAGAGCTAATGATGGCAACTGAACACAGCTTAGTGACAGTTGTGCTCAGAGTGACAAGAAGCTAGTGATGGCAACTGAACAAAGCTTAGTGACAGCTGTGCTCAGAGTGACAAGAGCTAGTGATGGTAACTGAAGAAAGCTTAGTGGCAGAGGGGGCTGAAAGGGATGAAATGCCATGTGAGTCGTGTGGCAGAGAACTAATCAGTTATAAAATAGAATTGAAGAGGAACAATAATCCTAATTAGGTAATAAGTTACAGATTTTCACAAATTGAAGGAAGAAAAGGCGCTAGTGCAAATGGTCGTGCCGATTATTCTGGAAGCCTTCCATGACTGCGCGATAGACCTCATCATTGGGCCATGATCATAGAATCCCGTCCAGTTCCATATTCCATAAAAATTCGAATTGAATGTCCGTTGTTCACGAAGTGATAGACAAGCGCTATTCAATTCATGGAGCCAATCCAGGCAATGCGGCTCCGGAACGACGCTCACTGATCGGCACAATTAGAAGGTTGCAATTCTGTTTTGAGGTCATTTTCATAGCAACGCGATCGCTAGAAAATCGCTAGCGCAATCTATAAAACATTTAATAGGAGTAGCTCGATATATTTCACTTTTATCGGTGACAGAATCTTTTTCGAAATGTATGTTATCAGTTCGAGTACTTTTTTTTATTTGAGACGCGTATTTTCATGCGTCAATTAGTAGATCAAGTTCTTGCATAGCCTTCTAAATTATTACAACATAACCTCAATTACAAGAGGAAACTCTTTTACACTATCATAAAAATTGAAACGGTTTCAACATTCTTAGAAGATAAGTTCCAATGAAGGTGTATTATACTTATCAATGTAGATACTCTCATATGTGAAACTTTGGTTAAAATTTATTCTATGAACGCATTTACGACTGAACTCTAATCGTTCAGGCCTCGGCAAAATGGACACATATCACTGATCAGAGCTATTATTTCTGGACCTTCTATAAAAATTAAAGAAAATTGCCTATGTCTCTGAGCTCATTTCGCTCACGCAAAACTAACGTTGCTTCTCAGACGAGGAAATCATTTACGGAAAGAACACAACGAGAAAAGCCCTTTCTGCGACTCGTTGCGCTCCCTCGTTTTTGCGAATTGTTTCCCAGGCGCCTAATCCGATTAGCGAAGAAGGAGCGGAAGAAGCTGTGTTTGTTAGCAGGGTTGTTAGCGGCATGTGTTGGCAAGATGGGCCAAAATTATACGCCGAGTCCCGCTGTTCTCGTGTGAGAAGCACGCAAATGTATTATGTTAGAAGGGCAACGTGCCAAACACACGTCAAAAACTTTGTAAAAGCTAGTAAAACAATGCTTTGAAGAGTGTGTGTAACTGACACGCCCATTGAGTTTTCTTCATTTTTACTTATGAGTTTGGTTTTCAGCAGTTGGGCTCAGAGTATTACAATATGAAACTGAAACCACATGCGCACATTCGCAATGAATTGAGAAGGCACTCAGTGTAAATTGCTCGCTATGATCTTGTGTTCCTTCACGTCATTCAAAACCTCGCATTGAGTGAGTAGAACAAATTGTGTTACCTAAATGGGAATAAACCTTTTTGATTTTATATTGAAACTTCTACATTAAAATTAAGGTCTCTATTCTGCTGTAGTGCAGACATGACAAATATCGGTGCATTATGACAACTTCTTTAACATAGTAGTATGGCGTATGAGTCAGTGCAAAAAAATTCCAAACGTAACCTGCAAGCTGCGTGAAACATGAACTTTACGTGGAGGCACTTGAATGCGTCTATGTCGGAGTTACTGCCCTCAATTCGAGCAATGATTCTTGATCTCATGTACAGCACTGACTGCAACTTTCCCATGTACAACACTGATTGCAGCCTTCCCATGTACAACACTGATTGAAGCCTTCCCATGTACAGCGCTGATTTCAGCCTTCCCATGTAAAGCACTGATTTCAGCCTTCCCATGTACAGCACTGATCCCATGTACAGCACTTATTACAGCCTTCCCATGTACAGCACTGCTTGCAGCCTTCCCATGTACAGCACTGATTTCAGCCTTCCCATGTACAGCACTGATTCCAGCCTTCCCATGTACAGCACTGATTTCAGCCTTCCCATGTACAGCACTGATCCCATGTACAGCACTTATTACAACCTTCCCATGTACAGCACTGATTGCAGCCTTCCCAGGTACAGCACTGATTTCAGCCTTCTCATGTTCAACACTGATTGAAGCCTTCCCGTGTACAACACTGATCCCATGTACAGCACTTATTACAGCCTTCCCATGTACAGCACTGATTGCAGCCTTCCCATGTACAACACTGATTTCAGCCTTCCCATGTACAGCACTGATTGAATCCTTCCCATGTACAACACTGATTTCAGCCTTCCCATGGACAGCACTGATTGAAGCCTTCCCATGTACAACACTGATTGCAGCCTTCCCATGTACGCATTGATTGCAGCCTTCCTATGTACAGCACTGATTGCAGCCTTCCCACGTAAAGCACTGATTGCAGCCTTCCCATAAACAGCACTGATTGCAGTCTTCCAATCTACAGCACTGATTTGCAGCCTTCCCATAAACAGCACTGATTGCAGCCTTCCCATAAACAGCACTGATTGCAGCCTTCCCATATACAGCACTGATGCAGCCTTCCCATATACAGCGCCGATTGCAGCCTTCCCATATACAGCGCCGATTGCAGCCTTCACATGGACAGCACTGATCCCATGAAATGCGTGGGCTTACGACTGAGCAGTAGGAGGACTAGGGGAATGCGTGAGTTTACGACTGAGCAGTAGGAGGACTAGGGAAATGCGTGGGCTTACGACTGAGCAGTAGGAGGACTAAAAAATTGCGAAACAGTAGGGATACATTTACACGGTTTTGTCATCGAATTTGCGACTATTTGAATCCTGAACTTCGTGCTTGAGAAGGAATATATGGTTCCATAACGAAAAATAGTTGAAAACCTACACATAGTAAGCGTTTAGAGTTTCAACGGTGGTGTGTACAATTATGTATTTAATTTGGATGCATTTATTCAACTCTATTTCAATCAAACTCATACAGTAAAAGGCCATTTTTAATATGACTGGGAATTTTTTTGGTGGTTAATCATGTGAAGTACCCGCTTCATGGCCCGGAAGTTATGAATCATTGTAAGAGTAGAAAGCTGGAGCGAGGACACCCAAATTTGAAATCTCTGCGACAGTTGTAAGCTCGCATCATCACACACAATACTAACGTTGTTGATGTACACACATCGCCAGGTCAATAATGCTATGGTCGCAAACACGCGTAATAATGGCAATAAATCTCGTACTAGCGCCGCTCGTAGGCATAGTGAGCTCAAAATGGGTATCGTGTTTCATCTAACAACTTCTCTGAGAGTTCAAGCAGCCATCGCTGGAAGGTTTCTTTTCATTTCCGAGCAAGCCGTGCCCAGCGTCAGGTCAGTTACATTACCACCGCATTCATGTTGGTTACATGTATGTCTGCTAGGTTCTTCCATTTGAAAGCTAGGTTTAGGTTATGCTTTTTTCGTCAGGTGCTAGAATTTCATAGGTAATACCTAATTTTATTCGAAGAACAGCATACGGTAGCAAAATAACTAAAAACTGTTGCCACAGTAAGGCAATTGTAAGACAACTGAAAAGACCGAAAATGAGGGCGTATGCGCCCAATCCTAAACCGCATGCCAGGTCCCTGAGAGCCACCAGCGCCCCAATAATGTGTTAAACACACGGTTTTCTGTTGATGATGTGGCACCTTGCAAGATTTATCCTTGAGTTTCGCTGTTCTTTTCTTGCTACTAAATGAAGTTAGTAGGCTAATCAACTGATTAGCTTGTCCATTCCCCACTGTAAGGCACAGGTACTCCCAGACAACCGTTAACCTTAATTAAGAATTGGAGAAGGTTTGGCAGCTCGGAAAGAATTTCAAACATTGCAATTCTTATTCATCGAGCTTGAGTGGAACTGAAGTAAAATTCAAAACTCCTTTGAAAATATACAGCCAATCTAACGAATTTTAGATAATACACTCGTGAAGAAGGGAGATCATTGACGTACAAATTCAGGTGCTGCGCCTGTAAGTTGACTGTCCAGACAAGCCCATTCACAGGTACCAACTGGCATCACAAACTCGGAGGAATAAAATGGTTCAACCAGCGTCCGTTTCCGTTCCCACGGTGCGCGTGCCTCATCTTTTCCAGTGAAGGTTTGAAGACGATACAATTTATGTGAGGGAGGCCATTGCTCCAGGCTCATCACAGCCTTTTGTGAGGCCCACAAGCAGAATCTTTGCTCAGCACCGATGCACGGTCGCCCAACAGTTCATTCTGGTCTTTGTAGAAATATTTAAAATCACGTAAGACCAATATACTCATTCCCTTTTGCATCTTTTGAAATGAAAAGCAAGGAGTCGGCTACTTTTTTCCACCCTCCCTTCTTCAAAGGCAGACTTATAATAAAAATCCGACCCAAATGATGACAAATAGTAGAATATAAGGCGCAACACAATAAGCCTAATGAGCTGGAAGATGCCGGAGTCTGTGGAAAAGAAGGGCGCGCTGCGCAACCTTTTTACGCCCAAGAAAAGGACTCCATTTCTTTGATGCACGGCCACCGTCGCTCGGTAGCGCCAGCCTGCAACGATAACCAAATAAATTCTGAAAAACTGTCTTCTTTCCAAGCCGAGTCCACGGGCTCTCTCTGAGAAAATTTAATGTAGCGCTTCACTCAAAAAATGGAGCCATGCGTTAGCTTCTCTGAAATGTTAAAGGGTTCCGAGCGTGAAATCTTGCTCAAATAAGTAATGAATTTGACGCTCTCTCGTAGTGTTCTTTTAATCGAATATTCAATGTGAAGTTTTTACATTCTCAAATAATAATAACATTGACAAAGGCGTGGCACTTTTGAAATTAAAATATAGACCAAATGGCATATAAATTTGAAGAGTATGTGAAAAGGGCACGTGTGAAGGCTAATTCAACACACGCGAAGTCGATAAATTTTTTTATTTTATAATAATTACATTTGTCTGATTATAGCAGTTTGAGATCTTTTGTGAAGACTCACTTTGCATTTCACAGAAAAGCCTTTACGCCACCAAAATTCGCAGTTTTTTTGTCTGAATACAGTGAGGGCTGAGTTCGTGGGACATTTGACAGGGTAGTGAGGGCTGAGTTCGGGGGACATTTGACAATGAAGTGAGGGCTGAGATCGGGGGACATTTGACAATGTAGTGAGGGCTGAGTTCAGGGGACATTTGACAATGTAGTGAGGGCTGAGTTCGGGGGACATTTGACAATGTAGTGAGGGTTGAGTTCAGGTGACGTATTATGATTCTGTGTTACTTTACCTTCATGGAAGTCGGCGAGTGCGAGTGAGAGAGTTACGTGGCCAGGGGAGCTCGCGAGGTGACAGGGAAATAAAAAATGACGAGAATGAAACATTTATTAAGATAGATTTGTGGGTTCAGCTTCATAGCTTCCCGTTCTATTCATAACTAGTGAAATTTAGAACGAATATGCAATTCTTTTTCTTAAATGAGGTCAATTCTCAACGTATCGCCACCCATTGGAAGAGTGTCTTCAAATGTGAAGGAAGTTTTTCTAAAGCTGGAAATTATGAGGCTTGGTCAAACTAAAACACTAACTAAATCATCAAACAATTGGTCTTAATGGTACCGGGAGAAAAGTTGAATTTTTCATTGTGAAATTTGAAAACTTTTCGGTTATAGAGAGTTGCCTGTAGGATGCTCCATTTATCCTTGAGACTGTACAGTGTGTCTCAAAAGATCACCAGCTTCCGCCTCCTTTGAAAACGAGGCCATGTATGCGTTCCTCCCAATAGGCCTGTGAGGCATAGAGAGCGACGCGTCAAAACGCCCTATGTTCCTCACAAACGGACCATTAGCGACACTATAGGAGGTGTGCTGGGAGGCGTAGCCATGATACTGTTTAGAACCAGAGGAGGCTCCAGCAAAGGATCATTTCTGTCATCAGAATCATTTTACGACTCACGATAAAAGTTGAATCATTTTGTCAGTGGGTGAGAGTTTCACACCAATGCGAGAACGTCTTATTCCGAGTGGTAGAAATCGTGGCAGATTATTTGACAATGAATTCTTGCTCGTTTGATAATGTTTGATATTTCGTAGGGGAAATTTTTATAGGATATGTCTTGCATTTTGTTAAACCTATGTGTACTTGACCTAGAGGCCGCAATCGTAACTCCCATATGCGGTACAAATGCATTTCAAAGCCTGTTTATTTTCAAGAACATCTAAAAAGAATAAGCGAGTTTAACCCTAAAGGTTACGTAGCAGTTTCATTTTTATTGAGTTTTTCAAGTCGGCCAGTAGCACTTTAATAACACTCCTGCTGCCCTGGTTGTGTCCGTGTTGATGTAACCTTCCTGCTAGGAAGAATAACAAACTTGATAATATTAATGAACTCTTCGTTAATTCTCTAGCCATTACACTTCAACGGCCAAAATTAAAAACATGAAAAAGACTGGAAAAAAATTATCGTTATACAAACAACTCGCAGGAACTTAACTAACTATTCTCTACGTAAGTTACAGGGACAAAAAATTAGCAGCTTGCTGCCAGTATGGTGTAGGACCTCCACAAACACGAATAA
>VOMN01051790.1:0-29185 GCA_014899125.1 Orchestia grillus | reverse complement strand
TGTGACGGCTGGGCTGGGCAGTGTAGAGCCAGCGTGTGACGGCTGGGCAGGGTAGAGCCAGCGTGTGACGGCTGGGCTCGCCAGAGCTGAGCGTGCCGTGAGAACAGGTCGTCTGCCGTCGAGAAAGCCGTCGTTTGCGCACACTAATCACGCTTCCGAAAGTTTAGCCTTCAATTTCGTGGATCAGTTAGCAAGCTTTACCGGTCGTTCACCATGAGCCAAAGTTTTAACATTGTCTCCTTTAGTCGTGTATAATGTACGCATCAGACGCGCTTCTTTAGTGACGCCTGCATTCGTGTTTTTGAAGCTTATCCTGTAATCAATACTCATCGTTCAGCTTGAAAGCTTTGTCGGATATTGCAACATTACGCGAACTTCTCTGTTCTTTCTTTTGATCTTTTAATAAACATATTTTATGAGCTTTTGATATGCGGTGCCCGTGTTTTATGAGACACAGTCTTTGATTTGGTTAGCCTGTTTATGAGGAATGTTGTTACGCTTCCCCAAATTTTGAACACATTGCCTCGTACTTCTGTGTGTCTCCCTGCAACGCGCGCGTTCTTTTGTCCATGCCGAGTCTGACTTATACCTTCGAAAAGAACTATACTCAGCTTGTAATTCGCTCTCATGATTTCATTCACTGCCGCATGCTATAGCACACGCTGAAGCATTGCTTTTTGATTTTATCTACTTGGGTGTCGCAATGGCTGAGTCTGTGGCAAGAAGGGCAAATGATATTTACTGGCAGTTCCTCCTTTAAATTAATCGTTATCTTTGAGGGTGATGGCTTTCTATTTAAATGTGTAATCCAATCAACTTTTGCGCCTATGTTTGTTGAATGGCATGCTCTTACAAACCAATGGTCTGTTGTCTTGATATATTTGTCTTGATATCTGTTGGCTGCATGGTTTATATGCAAGGCTGAATCTATCTCAGTTTTAGAATGAAAGCTTCATTTATTCATTTTCAATAAAATGCCAGACAATGTTGTATTGCCTTTGAATTTGCGGCTCAAAAATTTTCAAAATATTATTTACCCTTAGGCACAGCTTCTAAATATCTTATTTACAGTGTGTTGCGACTTCAACTTCAGACTGTAATCTCTCAATATTTTTGCTCGGAAACTAGTTCCGATTATCATATGAGTGAAAGTTTATTTATACTGGTTTTTCTATCGACTGAATGCAAAATTTCAGTATCCTAATCACAACACTACGGCAAAAATATTTTACAATGGGCGATGCACAGCTCGCGTTGGTGTTATTCCACTCACGCTGGAAGCGGGCGAGTTTTGAAGAACACGTCGCGGACCGTCGCAACACTTCATTAAGCTAATGTACTCGTTACTCGATGCTCGCTTGCGAGGCTTCCTTTGTAGCCGTGGTAGTGGTTGTGCGCCATCTCTCCAGTTCGGGCCAGGATCGACCCGCACTCATGCACTGCATCCACGAACTGGCCTTGCAACTCTCTCAGCTATTTGTTACGTGCTCACATTCCAGCCGAGGATTGATTGCGACAACTGATATTTATATTCTCCTCCTTGGAATTGGCGAATTGCTTGCAACTTTCCTTCTGCCTTCCCCGTGCACTATTTCTAGGCGGTGCTCTCCTTATGTAGAATGAGTGCGTTTTCGTCTTGCATTCTTGCTCTTCTTCACTTGTGTTTCCATTTAGTCATTGTGGGCCAGGCTACACTTGTTGAAAACGTCCCTTCTTTCTCATGGGTTGACTGTGAAATCGCGCATGTGCCCTAGCTCGTAAATATTTTCAAAATTTCGTCTCTCGACTTTTTTTTCCTTATTTTTACGTGTATTTATTTCTTTAAACATTAAATCGTGTCTGCTGAAGCAGGCATTAGGCTTCTATGTCTAGGTATACCACCCCATTTTACAGGAATTTCACTTCTATTGAAGAGCATCTTCCCATGTCGGAATCGCCGAACTTCTGATCCTCTTTTCCACTCGAGTAACACGATCCGCGTTGAGGGCTTGCTTGTTCTCGTTAATGCCGATAGCCATCTCCTAATTTTACCCCTCGTTAGAAGCTCGCTGTCAGTTTTGCGGAGCCGGTATCTCTGGAGTGTTGCGTGGATGGGCGCTCTCCAGGTCCTGGTATCGGAAACCTTTGGACCGAATATCGACGGAATGAGTGCCGGGCTGCTCAATACTTCAGTTGTTGCTCGAGTTCTGCCCTTTTGTAGCTCACTCAACGCCGCGCATTATTGAGCTCATCTGCCAGACGCTCCTCTTGTCAAGGGAGATTTACCTCCTTTTTATCCGTTAATTTTGTTTTGTGGGGGCCTCCACAACCCCATAGCCTCAAATTGTCTCGTTATTCGTCAGTATTTCTGATTTTGCTTTTCCAAGTAGAACATCTTTGGTGGGGGAATTTTATTGCTCCACGAGTGCAGGAAATTTTTCGGTGATTTTGTTGATAAAAGTTCTAAAGGCATGATCATGTTACATTACGATAGATTGTACATTACGTAGATAGTTTAGTTAATCGATGCCTCTTTAATGTTTCCGTGTCTAAAACTTACGTGCTATGGACGAGAAACTGTCCGTTCGAACATCAATTGCCTTTCAACAATGTTGCTAACCACTCACATTTACGGAGTATTTTGATTGAAATCATACGCGTGAGTATTCGCCGGCAGAAATGCAATAGTTTCAGTTCGGGGAACACGATTCTAATTCCAATCAGTTACAACATGAGAATAACTATTTATAATGCTTTGTTTCTCGGCCGTCGCTTTGGATGACTTAACTTGATCGCAATTCTTGCATGATGGCTTCTTCTCTGAACTAACTCGACGCGTTCCAATTCATTTCTGCTGAAGAATTGCGAGCTGTACGTTTGTTTATCGTCCAAACTTTTTCTTGACGAGTGAGCTGCTATTTAAATTAAATTTCAAAACATTGAATGTTAGGAGCAAAATTTACGCTCATCATTTTCTCATATCTATCTGGTGATTTTTTCTGTCTTTCGTGCCTTTGTTAAATTAAATTATGGAAAGTCTCACTCGAGTGTTCTTGTGCGTCGTAGAATGATTGAATCATACAAAGAAATCTTACTGATGAGTTTTCGTCTCTCGAGATCTTGCAAAATTCGAGTAATGTTCAATTTCGCTGTGTTTGTTCATTTGTAAAGGCTTTCATTTGTGCTCAGTTGTTCTTGGTGGAGATAGGCAGCGCGTCGGAGAATCCTTCACTTTGGTGAGCAGACTGAACTGTTTGCACACTCGTTAATTTGGGTCTGAACGCGGTCTATGTAAGCGTGCATGATTAATGACGTCCTGAGAGAGAACTCTGGGCTGCCAGTTTTCATTCAATAGCTCACTGTCCTGGAAAGATGCCAGGTGTGTTGATGTCAAGCCCCTCTGACTCTCGGTCTAGGCCTACTCTGACAACTCTCCTCGCTGAAAATGCTTAGCTTCTCAGTCCATATTTTTAGTCTTTGCGAAGGGTCCTCATGACGTAAAGGCTAATGAAATGGTGAAGCATTGGTTTTTGTTGTAACTCAAGGTCTAAAGGTCGATTTCAGACGCTTCGTTTATGTTCTCTAACGGGAAATTTTGCTTTTGTCTCCCACGGAAATTTCAGCTGCTCCATCTTGACTTGTGTAGATAATTTACTTTACACAGCAAAAAATTCTACACATGCTTCATTCCATTCCGTGAGGTACGCGTGGTCAAGGGCTTCACGTTTTGAAGTGCCTGGCTGCTCAACGCACGAGAGAGAGTACGGTGTAACCTCAGCGTGAGCCGTGACGTCAGAGCACTGACCTCCTTGTGCCAATCAAACCTATCATAGGCTGATCTCGACAATCATGGTAATGATGATGATGCATCCGGATCAGACCGCGCTTTTGGCAGAAGCGCTTGCCGCATTTCGGGAGCACTCCACTCGTATCACGGCTCTTGGTTCTTCGGATAGAGCGAGATAAAGCGATACATTCCGCCGAGGAGGAGGGTTTGGCCTGCGCTTATGCTTGCCCTCGGCGGTGATAGACCTTTGTGAGTGGATTGACTCTGCCAAGTGCTGTCCGTCTATACGTCCTGCTCTTGTCGTCTTCTGTGATCCTTCAGCAGTCGTGAGAGGCACTGGAAGTGGAGTAGCTCTGATCAGTGGCTGGGCAGATAGTGCATCACGGGGAGCTACTCGCTAAATGTATTCTTCCTGGTCCTTCTTAGGTCTCAATGTTTCGAAAACAACTTGTTTATTTATTTTCTACGCGAGATTGTTCTCATTAATTCCTTGACCACAAGGTCACAAAAACATCTTATTCAATTATTTAAATCACACACGTGTGTGTTCGCCGTCAGGAATGAAAGGATTACTTACTTCATTATACCCATATTGATATATTTATTTTCTGTCGAATTGCTTCTTCATTTCAAATAACTATGTTCTTTCGAAGTGTATTAGTTTTATTCATAATTTTTACAACAAAATTGTCCAAATTTGGCTCCCATTTAAGGCTGTATAATTCGTTGGCGCGGCAGCACCGCTTTGATCGTATGCAACATCGGTGAATAGGCTGCTCGACGCGCTTGGTGTGATAAGCAATAGGAAATAGTCGATACGTCGCTCAATACGTCAATACGTTGGACAGGTCGCTCAAAGTTCTTCAAATGAGACAGTGAAGAACTTTGTTGGCACCTAATTAAAGACATGAAGTTCACCTCTTTTGTTATACCATCGCGCTTCTGATTCCACTTAAACACATTTTTTAGCGCTGTAACGTTTCCTCAGAGGGCGTAGGATAAGGAGTAGAGTTAGGTAATTTATGTTGTCTATCCCATGCTACAAGACTGGCATCCCCAGGGGGACACTGTTAGGTTATCTCAGCTCTAGCTAGACTTTCGGAACTTCTATCATTCGTGCCCGCTCTGTTTCTTTCCGTTTCATGCCTCTTCCGCTGATTATTCTTTACCTTTGCTTTTCCTTTCATCTTAACTTGCTGTTTTTATGCGCAGGAAATTATGTGTGGGCATACACTTATGCATAGATTTGGTCCAAAGTCCATTATAAATGATCCTTCCTTTTTGCTGTCTTTGCATCACATTTCACGTAGAGCGGAAGCCTTAAACTATTTAATAATCTAATCTAGTCGAAAATTTGCATTCTATCATTGTTTAAATCGTTTTGGCGATGGCAATTTTTCCTGTTCTGCAGCATCTTGGGAATAAATTGTACAGAATTTTCACCTGTCCGCCGCCGCTTCTTGTCAGAAGGACGTGATCGATGCAAGACGTGTTGCATAGTTGGCCGATTGTCGAGTTCTTTTCTGCAGCGTTTTTGATTCACAGTGGGAAATGATGCTTGGGCTGGAGGTCACTTCCTACTCCCTTCCATCAGCTTCTGTACCCAAAGTAGCCTTGAATTAATCAGCGTGGCTCAGGTTACGACTTGGAGCTCCAGCTCTGAGTCTTTGGGGCGCGACTCTGCCGCAGCTTCTGACTGCTAAAACCGTCAACTTGGGTTCCTTTAAGCTCACGCTGCTACTGCTCTCTAGCTCTTGAATTTTGTTGCTCAACTTTGCCGTTTCTGCTCGTGAAACTGCTGCTGTGCCTCAGCTGCTGTCTTCCGCATCATACTGCTGCTGCCGGGAGTGTGTTTTGTTGTACTCTAACAGCTGCGTTATTTTCACATTTCGTGTCCAAATTAATTCTGTTGTCGCTCCTAAACGTTTTACTGTGTTCTAGATTGTGATTTTCTTGCTAATGAGTAGTGACCAAGCAAATTCCGGTTACTGTGCGTCTGCTGTAAAAAGAGCAAATTTAAATTCTGTCTGTTTTTCGTAGACGCAAAATTTTTATCTACATTGCTGTTACCGTGGCCGTCTCATTTGCTTAGGTTTGTTTCCATGTCTCAAGTTTGTATTTTTAGGACCATTTAAAGTGAAGATGTGCCTTACGGTCGGTTGCCAGCTTCTGCTCTACTAGTAATATAAATAAATTATTTGAGTAACATCGTCCGGTTATGAAACAGCTGTTCTTCCAAAAACGTCTTTGAGTTTCACTCCTACTTTGACTAGCATATTTTTCCTATGGGCAATTTTTGTTTTTCTAACAAAAAGTGAACTTGCTGGCTCAAAGAACCGAAACGTCTTTAAAAAAAATAACCGGGTTGAGAAGCCCTAGAAATTCGAAAAAAACGAGTGTTGCACGTTAAAAGTTAATACCTAATTATTATCGCTCGGATTATACGTTTCACTCTAAAGTCTACCTCACAAACTCATTCGATGAATTTCATTTCACGTAATCTCCACTATATTTTCGCTTGCCTGACTGAGTTTGAAAAAAGTAGTCTTACACTTGGTTTGGAGAAGTAATTTATGACCGGCCAGAACCCATCTGAGATATTTTAAACGTTTCTAAGACCTTAGCTGCAGCGTGGTCTCAGAGGGCCGCTGGGGCCGGGGTCTCAGTGCAGAAAGTCTACACTTCCGTTAGGAAGTTGCTCCCCATCCTATTGTAAAGTTCTGCACCCTTTAAGAGAGTCCATTCTTCGATGCCCGCTCCATTTTACCCGCTTGAGTTTTTGTCGGGTGTTATATGTGGAGACTTGTTCCGTCCTGTGCATTTTTGAGCACGACCGGTGTACAGGGTGTCCCGCATAAAAATGAACCCTCTCTTTAAAAGTATAAAATATGCTAATTCATTAACCAGTTTTAATGTTCTCTTTATTAGTTTGATGCAGAAATTTGTTCTCGGTTGCAAAAGGGTTACATGCAACGTCAAATTTCAAGAAATGGAATTTTTAATAAAAATAAAAAATGGACCGTAAGATACTATTTGACCTGTTCGGCTTTTCAAAAATGGTGATTCCACTTAAAGTGGATTCACATTTTTAAGCGTTGTATCGTTCCTCAAGCAACACTGGGCTATTATTATATAGTGGGATGCTTGATCGCATGTACGATGGCTGTCAAGTGCTTTTCGGAAACTACTGGGGCTTACCATTGTAAAGTCTATTATCCAGCGCTAGCTTACGATGAAATTCTACTTGCAGGTTTACTCGCTTATGTTCTTTGCATTCCAGAATATTCTCTGAACTTTTACTTCTCCAAATTATTTCTGAAGTTTTTTCTGCCTTAATTTCCGTCACAATCGAACATTGTCTATCTACTGTACAGGAAGCTTCGTAAATGCTGTTCGATGCATCGAATGTCATATCATTTCTTTTTAAAGTCCCTCATTCTTTAATGCATGGGCGGAAATAAGCGGGATGAAAAAATCGACTTTTTTGTTATTACTACAACGATCTCCCTTCCCTGGCGCTGATTAATATAGTACCAGGATTCCCTTGACACGGCAAGCTGATTGTTGCTGCCTGCGAGCTCGCTTTGTCTCGTCTCGTTGTTGTGTGATGCGGAGGAACTTTTTTGCCGTTGTTGCCAATTGTGTGATGGTTACTCTTCTCGTCGGCAGGACGTTCCATGTTGGGTTTTTCGTTTGTTGAACTTGGAGGATAATGATGTTTTTAATCATCATTTCTTGTGAAATACTTAGCTCAGTCTCTCTGGGAAAGTTAAACTTCCTCGGTATACATTTTAATTTCGTTATCGATTTTAAATCGCTGTTTAATTAGTGCAATTATTGTAGGGTTTTCTCAACTTCTGGAGACGTATTGACTTATTGCTCGCTATAAATAGTCAAATAAACTCTGTATGGAATTATGACGCGGCGTAGTCGTGCATTTCTTACTTTGTATCATTCGAAAGTCGGTTTGTACACATGATGGCTCTGACGGTTTGATTCGATAAAATCCGTTCGTGTGCTTGTGACCCTTCGTCTGCATATACTTTTCATTGCTGTACTTCCAACAGACAAACTGAACTCTAAAGTTTGTGTATTTCGAAGGGCGCAGGGGAAAAATTACTGTTTAACGAGGCTGGTAATCGTGTATGAAATCCGTAAATACTCTTCGCGCTGCGAGGTCGTTCATATTCAATAGAGGTGAATAATTGTGCGCGTTTAATGAACCTGAAGGCCCCGCGATATTTTTTGGAGCGGGGGTGATATTCAGCCTCCAATTAGAGGAGCCCCTTTTAATGAGGCTCTCTCGTAGACTCCGGGCGTCCCGCGCCGCCGTCGATTATTATTTCCTTTTCATGGACTCATTAAGGGGAGAAGTGCCTCGGCCTGAAAGCAAACGAGAGCCCTGTTTTCTTCTTGTCTTTCGCTATGAGAACATGAGGGAGACTTTCTCGCGGCAGGTTAGCTTTCAATTATGCCAGGATTCAGGTATGTTTTGTGCCGCTTGTGCGGCTGCGTCTGGTGGGTCGTCGAGCATTTTCTCAACCGCCTGTGTTAGGGCCTGATATGTGAAGGTGCACCGTTAATGCGTTCCATCGTTATGTGAACCTAAATTATTCATGCTATTTCTTAAAATTTTATAGAAAATAAGTTAATCTATGAATGATGATGCTACTTCACTATTATGCTAAATTGTACGTAGGAATGATTATGTTGTTTCACTAGTATTCCTAATTTTACCAATGAATAATGTTGTGCGCTTTCGCTGTTTTTTGTATTAATACATATTTCCTTGTGGAAAAATTTTCCTTCATTGCTAAATTTCTTTGTAAAGCTTGAGCTTGATTTAGTTAGTTTCGTTTCGTAGTCAGTGAAGCTTGATTGCAAAACGCGAAAATTTTTCTTCTTTAGCTGATATCAGAGGAGGTGCGTGAGGAGCGATGCTTTGAAGACGTCGCTGATGCCACGGTCGTCATAAAAAGGTCCCGATGGGCCTAGAGTCTTTCTTTTATGGCGCTACAGACGGCCAAGAGGTTGGGGCTTGGTGTTGGGAGGTCATCTGGCGTGATATTGTGAGTCTTCAGCTTTGGGACTCGGACAGCGCTGTCTGTTGTGATCAGAGGTGCAGCTGTTGGACTGGGACAGCGTTGCCTGTTGTGATCAGAGGTGCAGCTGTTGGACTGGGACAGCGTTGCCTGTTGTGATCAGAGGTGCAACACTGTGAGAGAGACACCTCGTCTTTTACGTGTCAGGGTGTCATGCTGAGACTCGAACGACCTCCAGCAATGCCGTTGGTAGAGCCCATTTTTAGAACGTCATCTTTTGTAATGATGTCAGTAAACTCCAATCATTCTTGAAAGCTGTTTTCATCTGTAAAGTTTCATTGCAATAAGAACGCTTCTTTCGGAAACAGAGAAGAGCTTCCTTGTTTTGCTATTGAGTTGTGAGAGGAGTCGTGACCTGGTTAACCTTTTACTGTGCATTGTTTTTCGATGTTAGACAAAAAATTATCCGTAGCTAATAATGACAATAGGACGTAGATCACTTTTAAAACTGTATTAGGAGTGATACTTTGCGCAGCGTCGGCTTATGACTGGAATGTCGTTTTCCAGCTAAGCTACGTGTTGGTAAGGAGGTGGTGTAGTAGGACGAGGATATGCCGTCTTTTATAACGTCGCGAAAGCACAGTGTTGAGTGGCTTTGCTGTCGAGGCATTGCAAAGCCAAATTTCGGGATCATAGAGGATTTACGTATGTTTACGTATTTTTCCGTCATCGTCTGTAATGTTATTGTGGGCCCTGAGGTTATGTAAGCTTTGTGGTCTGTTAGCTGCGCTGTCTCCGGATGGCAATCCTGTGTAATGTTCTTAGGAGGCAAGCATAAAGGACTACTTTGAATATTTTGTTACAAGAGGGCCGACCACAAAAGCCAGGCATTATGAGCGTGACTTATTAACTCTAGGTACAGATTACGCTCTTTGCAGGGAGAAGAGAGTGTGATGCAATGGGCGCTCGCTGTGTCCCGAAGCATGCCCATAATTATCTGTAATTTTGTAGGAGCATGTTTATAATTATGGGTAACTTTTGGCCTCCCAATTATTTTCTCAAGCATTTTATATATTTATTGATGGGGTGGCGAAAAAGTTAAACTGAGTGCTACTGGGGATGCTTGTCAAGGTGAGGAATGTTATTGGGGAGACGTGTCAAGGTGAGGAGTGTCACTGGGGATGCGTGTCAAGGTAAGGAGTGTCACTGGGGATGCGTGTCAAGGTGAGGAGTGCCATTGGGGATGCGTGTCAAGGTGAGGAATGCCACTGGGAATGCGTGTCAAGGTGAGGAGTGTCACTGGGGATGCGTGTCAAGGTGAGGAGTGAGAGGCGTATGTACGTGAGTGCATGATGTGACGTTACTTGCATTGCATACGTTTTGACTCTTCTAGGTTTCAAGTATAGGTTAAGCTTTGTCTTTAATACCAAATGTATAAATTCTCTGCGTCAGTTTCATTTTGAGTAAGGGCTTCAGAGCGTAGTTGTCTCACTCCGGTGTCACAACTGCAGCGTCATTTCCAAACGTGACTGCCATGCGACGTCGATCGTAGGGCTGTTTGCTGGTCATTTCAATTTGTTCGTAGGTTTGGCAGTGAAGCACACCAACGAATGTCTCTTAAAATAAATACTCAATTTTAGTGTGTACCTTTGTATTTGAGGAGTGTAACTTGGGATCTCGCAAAAAATTTGAAATCATCTTCCTTTCACCGATCATGTTCGAAGATAAGAGTATTTGCATATAGTTAAATTAAAACATTTCACATTACATTGGACATATCTTGTGTTCAATGTTGCTGAGTCATGATTACCGGATGGCAGGAACAGATCCACACCGCAGAGGGAAGAATGCTGAATTGTGTTCAGCACGGAGCATTTCCTGCCGTATTGCGTCTCCACACCGCCGCAGACGCTGGTTGTTTGGCACTGCCGAGTTATACCTACAATTTCACAATAGACTTAAGGGTGCGGGATCTGTGGCCTTTGGAAGCGCGTTGTTCAAGTGTCTACGAGAAACGGAACTGTTTTAAATGTTCTTATTAATTCTTTCAAAGATGGGTAGTGGCTAAACATTGTTGAATTGTGGTGTGGACGGTGCCGCATTCAAACCTTTAGGATATTACATTTTCGAAATGCAAGCTTGACGGAATTACCAGGATTACTACAGATTACTAATTCGTATATAGATGCGAGTATGTTTTATTTATACCGAGTTTCGCTATTTGGATCGCATGAAATGCGGAAATAGCCATTAAACAATAAATATATTAAAATTAATTTTTATTATATGTTCCTGCGGGAGTCTCACACACTGCAGTGGGCCTCTTGTTGATGTAATTTTTCACTATACTTTTGTGTCGAGTTTCCCATCGTTACATAAAATACCGGAAATTGCAGCCATTACTAACTTTACCTCTTCTCTTCTATTTATAAAACTATTGTCTAAACAGTTCTCTGTGTTCAACAGTTCCACTATATTATTGTCTAAAAAACTATTGTCTAAACTATTATTGTCATTATTAAACTATTGTCTAAACAGTTCTCTGTGTTCAACAGTTCCACTTTTTCCCCCAAGAGACCCCCGCATAGAAGGTCTTTCAGGCACACTTCGTTGAGAGTGTCACGTCTTGGTCGCTAGCCCATTCGAAGGATAACCCCGTGGAGTTCATGGTGTCGTAAGGGTCATTGCTTTTCTTTCAAGGGAATCCCGTTTCGGTGTGGACGGCCTGCAAATGGTCATTGTTTTGCAATGGAAGTGTCGTGAAATTTAGGTTAAATGTTTGAAGCCTCTCTGCGGTTTGTTGGAAACGATTCTCCCCAGCTACGCTTCCAGGACGTCACGAGCGTTCAGCCCCATTGCCCCGAGCTGGCCCAATTGAAGGAACAGTTTCCGGTTTTTGAAGTGGCTTGCTGCTGCGAAAGTGGATCGCTTGCTTCATTCGAAGAGGAAAATCTGGTCATTGACCACCGTTTTCCAGCTGCGTCGTGTTCTGAAAGAAGATCTTCGCTAAAAGTTCGTGTTGCCTCTCTGTGAATTGGTTTTATTGTGACTGGTTACACTGCATGTGAGGCAACACAACGCATTTCGCGCAGCACGGTCTCCAACGCAGGTTTTGGATTAAATTTTCATATGCTGAAGAGCTGCAAGTGATGCAAATGTTAACAAATCTTAGTATTTTTCGAAAAGTTTTGGTATCACGGAGTAAGCTTGATTTAACCTGTGTAATTTTACACAAACACCATACTTGGTGTGTTGGGATGGTGTATGCTTTGTTCATAAATGTTCAATTGGACTGTAAATGGACTGTTTGTTCAATTTCCATTCAAAATGATTGTTGGGCAATCATTTTAAATCGTTGTTGAGGCTTAAAAGTTTTCGTGGATTGTTGCCTGAAAGTATCTCCGTACCATTTAATGTTAATTTAGTTTTAGGAGTCAAATTGTCACTGAAATTAAAATGGTGAGGAGTGAATGATACCATTTGTAAAAAGTTTGCAAACTTTGTATTAACTGGTGTACCCGCATGATTACCGCTTTTGTAGAACAAAATATTTCTGATTCAATTTTCTTCGCATAAATGCTGCACTGACTAAAAATGAATCCCGTATGATAAACTCTTTGTAGTCTTCGTCGTTGCACTTGTCGGCTGAAATGTTTCTTTTTAGTTAAAATGCCTGTTTGTGTCTCAAAGGTTAATGAAGCATTTGTTCATTCGTGCTCAATTCGAGTATTTCGTTTTCACACTGCCATAGCAGTTTCCTCACCATCCAGTTACTCACCTCCAGCTAAGCTGTGTTTCTCTGTGTGTTTGATGGCCGAGCTTTTCTGCGTGCGTCGCTGCTCCATCACCGCCAGTTGTGAGGGCTGCGTCACAGAACGGAGACGAGTTTCACATTCTTCACGAGTTGCTTCGTCTTTTTGCTGTTTTTTTTATCTTTTTCCATGTGTGTGGTCTGTGTACGGAACTGGGCTTTCCAAACGCCATGTTTTTTTGACAGATATTTTGCTCTTACTCGGGAGAAAACTGCTTAATATTTGAAATTGACTCATTTTATGATTTTACGATCGCGGTTGAGGGAACCGTACGGGCACAAAACCCACTCTCTCTCAGTGGAGCAGATCAGTTCAGATTTAGTGCACTGCTGTAACTCGATGAAAAAAACACGTTGATCCTGTTTTTCCGATGCCTCGAAAAAGGAGATCATATAAAGAATATAACGTTTTCTATCATTTTCATGAAAGATTTGCGCCCCGTATTTTTTGCAGTAGAACGGTGGGATTAGTTTTATTGTATGTGTTTCATTCTTGAGATCAGAAAATGTCTCAGTACTTGGTTAGAACAATTCTAAATTAATTTCATAATAGAGTAATGCATCGTTTAAAAATCAATCATACGTAACTTCATCAAAGTATTTTTTTCTCTTTCTCTGCCCATAATATTCAGTTAACAGGTATGTTTTTCAAACTTTGATATTTTATAAAATAGGCATTATGGAACGTTGTGCAAGCAAGAGAATATTTTCAAATATTTGAGCTAAACTCCGCAGAATGGTCCCCTCAAGGAAACTGTGAATTCAATGAAAAAGTTGAATCATGAGTGCTGGTATGAAGAATTCCTCTCTTGCCAAGCACCCAAGTCATATAAAACGTAGCAATGGCGCAGTGTGGACCACAATTTATGTCTTGCACCACCTGAAGTTACGATTCCTTCCTCTCCGCCAAAGCTCGCGTCAGGAATACACCCGACCTCGCAGCCCGCAAGACGCTTCCTGGAGTACGCCACTTCTGCGTCGTCCCTCATTTTCACCGAGTCAATTTCAGCCTGCCTGTGCCGAGGGAAATGTTCCTCACACAACGACCCCGCATGCGGCCGTTGTCCTGTGCGCACAATCTTTGCATTTTGGGTGCACAATCTTTGCATTCCTCGCCACTCCCTCGAGGCACTTCTCTCCGCTCCCACTTCCGTTTATTGGCCCGCTTCTTCGTCGAGTCCATTCTGAACGAATCACGCTTTTTGTTCCATTTGATTTGTGGTACTGTCATTTTTACCTTACGCGAAATTTTCGTTTCGTTTCTACCGTAGAGTCTACGAAAGTGGATTAATACATTGTTTTATTACGTTTGGATTCTATTTCATTTAGTTTCTTAGTATGTACGCACAAATTACTTCAATTCTGTGAGTCTTGCAAGGAGACTTCAGTCTCAGCTTAGTTTTTACTTGGTATGATAATGCCTTAAAATTCTGAATAATTTAGAAAGCATTTTGTTCATCCTTGACTCAAAGGGTTTAAGCAATTACATTCAAGTTGAATAAAATGTACTCGTTCGTGAAAAAAATCATCTACTTTTTGGATCATATTTCCAAAATTCTTCTGCCAACTATTAAACAGTTGGTGTGGAGTTCCGCATTTTAGGCTGAAATTTTTTTCCATGTAATATCCTGAAGCGACATTCTTTGAACATTTTTCTGAAGTAATATTCCCGGAAAATGCGCTGAAGCGACAACCTTGCGTAACTATGAAGCGGACAATTTCTTTCAATCAGAGTCTTCGTGGCTTTGATGTGAAGCATCGTAAGTTTCCGGCCCCGTGTTTCCCCTTTGCCCATACCTGCTGTGCATGTGACGCGCCCGTGTCGGAGATGGATGGAGCCCACGCCTCCCTCTGGTTTCCATCGCTCTGCGAATCGCAGTCTCCTGAGCCATCCAGGCACCTTTAACACTTTGACCACGATTCTCCACACAGGAAAATTGTCGGGGCGACGAATGTCTCCGTTGTGAATGTCAAAATGATTTTGTTTTCAGAAATTTTGTTGTTCTTTTAATTATTGCTAATCCAAACTAGCCTATTCGAGTAATGAACACAAATTTCATGAAAACTTAGAAATTTATATTCATACATGTTAGTGCTTTGGCTTTGTTAGGTTAAGTTAGATGATCGTGTGTACCATACATGGCCCACTTCGAAGTGTTAAAATGTGTGACTCGCAGAATCTGGCGCAATCCACGCACCTTCAAGATGTGGAAGCCACAACTTTTCGAGTCTTGAACTTATCTCTATAGCGAATTATTCATCAGTCTCTGCCTTCCTCACCTATTGGAACACCTCTCACCTGGGCACGAGTTACGATTTAGAGTCAACTTCTGTGCTGTTGTGAACAGATTCCTCTGTTGATGCATTAATACTCACCGCACTATGATTTTTGGCAGCTGTGAATCGTTACTTTTTTTCCTTCCGCACAAAAATTACTTCTTTTTCACGGCTGCTCGCTGTAAAATACGTTCCTGATTAATGTTCTCTTACGTGAAATACGATCTCTTATTCTGTGGTATCATACTCTTCTAGGTTACAGCTTTTAATAAATGCGACGTTTTCTTTCGTGTACTTTTCTTGTTAAGGGTGCACTTGTGACTTTGCCAAACGTCGTTTATTTCATCCTGTTTCATCTAACTTATCGCACAAAACATACCGTAATATCACTATCGTATTTTATCGTATACTCCATACTTTGGACAAGGTCTGATCTCGAGCCCCTAGATCACTAGACCTCAGTGCTCATATAAAGAAGTTATGTTGGTCTTTTAGCTCGGTGAAGCGCCGCAATAGCGAGACATGATGGAAAGCTGCCGATAACTTGCGATCGCTAACGGCTCACGCTCGTAGCCTTTGGCTTCTGCAGTGAGGCCGGCCGTTCCATAGATCAGGTCTTGTCGCGAACTCTTCATGGTGACGACTGCTGGCTGGCCTGCCTCACTCTAAAGTCTCGGCCGTGCTGCGCGATTGGACCTCACATATCAGTGCATAACGTGTTCGCCTGGCCTTTATCACGACGGGCATGTGTGGCTGTGCCGTTCATTGATTCGCGAGTTTGTCTTTTGATCTTAATGGGCTATTCTTCGTTACGACCGGAGAGCGGCCGTTCGGCCTCATCAGTGCGATAGAGGAAGGATTATGACCGAGTGGTGCCTCGTATTTTACGGAGCCACTTACCAGCTTGCTGCACATTGCAACTCAAGGCCTTTCTAGTGGTTCAGCTTCTTCTTTTCCTTAACTTCCTCACTTTCGAGGAGTTTCGTCGGCCGTTTTGAGAGCCCGATAAGGCTGGTACTTGGCGCCCTGCAGTTTCTGCCAACGGCAGAGTGATGGCCCGCCAGGGTCGTGCAGTGGCCGCCCCACCGCCGAGAAGCGGGCCAAAATTTACTGCAAGTTTCGAAGATATATTAATGCATGCGGGGCTCTTGTTCCTCCCTCACTCCGCCCTGACTGTATGCTGGCTCTTGTAAATGAAGTGCTGGTACATATTTCCACATAGAAACTGTCTTAAATATTTTTTTCATAATGTAGGTTTTACGCGAAATCTCGTGCGAACTGTAATCTTGAAATGATGTTAGAATCGTTTAACTAAGCTCATCTGATTTTTCAAGCGAGTAGCAATTGATGTCAATCTTTTACGAGGTAAACTTCATCTAATTGGTGATGGAAAGGAGTATTACCGAGTTACTTAAACTGATTCAATAATGTGCAAAGTTTATTTTTTAATATATGTTGCTGATATTTTAGGATATACTTGTTAGTAGGACTAATGTACGAGCAATAAAATTTGATGAGGAAATACCGGTGAGTTACTAAAATGAATGTAATTCTGTAAAGAGAACAGCAAAAAGTCATAAAGTACTGAAAACCTAAGTTCAAAGTAAAATAGTTTTACGTCATTTTTATACATCATATATTAGTTATTTTAGAAGATAAATGTAGAGGCATTGTACAATCAATAAGTCCTCTATTGTCATAACTTCCGTTACCCGAGTTCTTATTCCGTACTATTACCTAGTACCTATGTATATGGACGCTATGCATGAATAAGTTAACCTCTGATCGAATTATCCCGAGATATCTCGTGGCCGTTGTGGTTGCGTTCACACTGTCTTTGTCGGCTACACAGACCGTGTGAATGCACCGCCGGCCTTTACGGGTTAATTCGTGAAGGGTTAATTTCAGATACTCATGCACCTTAGTGGCAACTCAGTGCCTGAAGCAGGCCCAGCTCCACGTGAGGAGGGCAGGTGAAGGGACGCATTTACCCACCATGGGGAAGGACGGCCTCACGGGGACCATCTCCAGCCCCAGCCTCGCTCGTCTTTGATCTCCGTCGCGCTCATTTGCTGCAAAACTTGCGACTTGCCGGCCGCCTTTGATGTTCGATGAGCGGGTCAGAATTTTCCAAAGCTCTTCAGAAGTTTCGCCCAAGATAGAAAATAATGCCCACTAATGGGGCTTGACGAGGTCCTCCGTTCGCGGATAAACGTGAGTTTCAGTTTTCCATGTCAAACTTGCGACCAAATATTTAGACGTAGCGTCTCAAGTTAGCGGTTTTCTCTCCACCAACTTTTATATTGGACTTCAGCCGGTAATTGGCTTGCTATTGTTGACGATTTGCTCTTAGCTTCTGGTCTTTCTTTCATAGCATTACGGGCGTTTTCTGGGTGAGATGTCGGTTTTGAGTATGATGCGCCTACGCGTAGTATTTCCTTACTTTTTCTTGTCCCGGCGTTGTTTCCTTTATTAAGACACTGAATGAGTTTTAAGGCTGTTATCTGAAATTAAACGAAGTTGTATAGAACCATTCAATTGGATAACTTTTGTTCGTTTAATAAATATTTAATTGCTCATTCGAGCAACGATTTACTTTTCTAAAAAAAGTTGCCTAAAAGTTAACTCCGTACGCAGATGATGGAGTTTAAAGCGATACTAATTCGGTGATGTTTTTTCATTAACTAATATTCTTTGAATATTACTTTACATAACCTCCGCACAGGAATTCCTCTTCAATCATGCTCTTCAGGCAGACCAAACTAACGCAATATTTCGATATTTGGAGCTATATGCGAAAAACTTATGGAATCAAGTTTGCCTGAAGCATTCTTCTCGATCGATGCTCTTTCAATCCCATTTTACTTTGCACTGCGTTCTTGTTTTGTGACACGGGGAGAAAATGTGTGCATCTATTGGCATCGGTCGTTAGTGGAGTTTCATCAATTACGAGAGTTTTTAACTCGACACTCACCCTTATTTTTTGCGTGTTTCTTCATTCCGCATTCTATTACGCTGCAGATCTGTTCCTTTGATATTAAAACGAGGTTTTGTTTTTCCTTGGTATTTTGCGTGTGCTTTATAGATCTACGCTTGTGTTTGCATTATTTTGATCAATATCTAAGGATACTTTTCTCGAGCTTCTATTCGTTGGCAAATCAGAAGTTCGGCTTGCAAAGAATAATAATTCCCTTCGTGTTCACGTTCCTGTCAGCGGGCGCTGGAGAACAAATATCAACGCGAGCTCATTGTCTAAAATGAAAGTTTTCATCGGAAACTGGCTCCCTTTGCAAAAATTTGTAATTGTTATTGCGACGCGTGCTGCTCTTATATTGTTTTCATTGATTAGATTAAGCACGCAAACATATTGAAATTTATTTTCGACTGAAAGACTTCTTAGCTAAAGCTCGTTAGGCAGTGTCGATACATCGCGCAGTGGAGAGCGTGTCGATCATTTCTGGAGCTCGTCTTTACTGCGACGTGGCGGACACAGAGTTGTGGAACATCGTTTTACGTGACTCGCTGGTGCGGTGAGAATTGATGTCCATTACGTAAGATTGCTCTTCTCGTTTAAATGAAAAAGCAAGATACGTCACGTTATTAAATAAATTATGTTTTTGTTACAACCCAACTTCAAACGTTTCGGCCACTGGCCTTCTTTAGTGATGCGTGAAAGTCTCAGTAAAACGCGATAAAGGAAACTGTGGCAATTTCTAGGGGCTTGTCTTGCATTTTTTTGTTCATATTGAGATAGCTTCGGCTCTCAAATGTGTTTTTTTTTCTTTTGTATTCAGTAATTCGTGAACTACTCGTCGTTTGGCAAGCGCCCCATGAGCATGGTTCCGGTCATTACTAACCATGGACGGACCCGCTTCTTTTCTCAATGAACGAAATGTTGCGATGTCAGTGTTCACATTTCATGCGCTTGTGTGCATATTCACCCTAGTTTTGAATGAATCAAAACTAATTTAAAGCTAAGCTATATTATTTGTAATATCCATAATTATTGACTAAAATTTCAGTAGATGAGCTTCATTTATGCCGAGCTTCGTCGTTAGCGTCGCGCAGAATGCCAAACTGGCGGTGTAAGGACAAATATTGTAATAATGTTAATAATATTAATTATAATTAAAATATTAATCATAATTGTGATATAAATCGTAATAATGAAATTAAATAACAATCAGAATAGAAGCAACAATTATTCATGAGAGCAATCCTTATAGAGTTAACACACACCGTATGACTCGCCGCTGCACTTCGTTACAAAATCCCCTCGTGTTTTCTCCTGGGACGTCTCAACTTTAGTGGGAAGACAAAATCAATGCTTCACAAATTTATCTTAAGACTTCAACTCGAGATTTTTGTAGCGCGTGCACAAACAAGTTTTTCATAGCTTTCGTGCAGCTGTTGTGATGAGGTGCATCTGATATGCATTTGTACTGTGCGGCATTTGATATGCATCTGTAGTGTGGTGCATCTGATGCACAGCTGCAGTGTGGTGCCATTTGGTACGCAGGTGCATTGTGGTAAATCTGATGTGCAGGTGCAATGTGGTTCCATCTGATGTGCAGGTGCAATGTGGGGCCATCTGATGTGCAGGTGCATTGTGGGACCATCTGATGTGCAGGTGCAATGTGGTACCATCTGATGTGCAGGTGCAATGTGGTGCTATGTGATGCACAGGTGCACATGTGGGGCATCTGATACGCAGGTGCACCTGACAGGCCAACGGAGGATATATGAATGCTCTGCCAGGCAATGATCTTACACGCTTCGTATTAAACTCTTGTATTCTGGCTATTCCATTAAGCGAAAGCAAAACACCTTGGTGGTCATTATCGTTTTACGGTCTGAGAGAAGAATTGTACACCGTGTAGCAGGTTACTGGGCAGTGAGCCTTCCAAATGTTTCAACGCCCTGAAAAGTACGAACATTAAGCATAAAAAGTATGAACCCTTGCACTTAATTGCAGGAATTCTCTCTCAACTTTGAAGTAACAGGAATAGCGTTATTGGGAATTCCACTAACTTCAACTGAAAGCGTAATTCTCCCGATATACGAGAGTCATTATTTCTCCGTCTTTGCATATTGAACTTCTATTACTAATTTCACAGTAGCTGCCTGTGCTATCCTGTCATCATTAGTTGCAACACCGACTTGTCGGCAGTTATTATTTGCCTCAGGGGATGAAAGCTCGATGTTCGTTTTGAAAAGAATATCTGATGATTTACACCTCTGAATTATTTAACATCTTTGCGATATTTTTCTTCTGTTTCAGTTCTTATTATTGTTATTGTGAGAGTTCTCCTTCTTACACTTGTGCTGTTTTTTTCGTGTTTTTTTTCGTCACTGCTTAATTGTTTCTCTTCACACGTTTAGATTGCCTCAGCTATACTAAGGAGTTCTGGACTTCTATGTATCGTGCCCACTTTACTTTTTCTACTTTTTACACCTTCTTTGCTATCCCTTCATAGTATTTTCTCCCTCTTCATACTTGACTTACTGTTTTTATGCGCTGGAGATCCTGTGTTGAAACACATCTCGTTCATAGATTCCCCATTTTCTATAGATTCTCCGTTTTCTATAGATTCCACGTTTTCCATGGATTCCATGTTTTCTATAGATTCCCCGTTTTTTTAGAATACACGAAGTGGTCGCTTCTCTTCGCTCCCTTCGGATAACATTTAATGTGAACAGGGAGTTCGGAACTAACTAGTAATCTAATCCGTCGTTTTTCACTTGCCTTTCACATTTCACATTCAAGTGAAAGTTTCACTTGGCTTTCACATTTTAATTTTAAGGCTGTAATTTTACTGACTGAAAACCCGATGTACCATGCTCTGTTTGTGAACCAGATCGTAATAAAATATTTTTCTTTTCTTTCTTTCTTTCTTTCTTTCTTTCTTTCTTTCTCGCGTCGTGAAGATTTCAAGGCATTTCTTCTAATTCCTCGTGCTAATTGAATGGTTGTTCTCAATGTGAACCCTGTCAGGATCGTACCTAAGAAGAACTCGGTGTTGGTGCATGCGTGTTATGATGGAACATAATTGATCGTTGAATATCAAATGCTGGTTATGAAAATCATCTCAATAAAAGTGACAGTTTAAAATATTCGTTACAGTAATACAATGTTTGGATGCATTTGCTAATATCGATTTGCAACTAAAAAATTTGCTATTTTCCAGCGTTCACAGTTCTAAAATGTTGTAACTTCCACCATCTTTAGCCGCCAGTAATTGCAGAGTCGACCTAACCATGGACACCAGCAGATAGGAGCAACATCCCCACTCTCATCACCCGACCCTCTTTCATTCTGAGCGACCCCCGTTGGTTCAGCTTGCGGCTCGCGATACGAGGTCATCTCTGATCCCAGCTCGATGGCCTTTTGGCTTAGCGCTAATTCTCTTAATTGAATCGCGCTGCAAAACTAGATGAACTCCCGCGGTAAATCCCACTCTTCGGAAGCCCATCAGGGTCCGTGTTGCCGATTGAAGTTGTTGGCGTTGTTATAAGCTTGGGCTCGCGACTGCGCCGTAAGTTGTTACGGAGATTTGATTGCAGCGCCCGCTATCGAGCTAAGCTGTTTTGGGTGACGTGAGACATCAGCATGCACCGAGACTCGAGAGTCACTGGTGTAATATTATCGAAGGCTGCATCGTGAATCGGTGCTCACTCCTGATACTTTAGACGCATTATTTGTTTGTTATTGCAGACAGTAGTTGTCTTTTTGATGCTCTTGTTTCATCAAAATTTTCAGTGGCTTCTGTGACTTGTTAGAGCTGCTCATTATCTAGTTGGAATCGATGGTAGACTTTCTAGGAGGTATATTAGTTTGTTTTCTTCTAATCCTAAAAGGACTTTTTTTGTAGTGAACAAAATACTGCGGATTTTATGCGCTTCACATTCACCAGTGCATTATTCACTCTAGTTTTGAACGAAATAAAAAACGTTTAAGACTAAACTGTATTGTTTCCAACGTCCGTTATTCCTTAAGGATGGTCCCTGCAGGGCTAATTCCCGGTTGATTTTTCCAAGACAAGGGAAATCATCATGCCGTGCACACTGCAGAGCGTCATTTTTCACCAGCACAATTTGGGGATCGTACGTGGCAAAACAACGTGACCGGCTGCTCGCTTCACTGGTTCTGTTGTGGTTGTTGGGTTTTGGCATGCAACTCGGTGTATTTTCTTATGATACTTGTCATTCTCATCGAGTTCTAAGAAAGGCGTTGTAGATCCAACTACTTGCAAGTTCTCTGTCGTTTCTGGATTTATTTACTCTCTACCTTCGGGTCAATTCAAGAGCCATCTTCGGTGAAGTTTTTATAATGAGATCACATCAATGAAATCTTCAATCTTCCGCAGTATGGCAGTACCTGTTTAATTCAGAAATTTGCGTGCTTGAGTTTCCATTTCATGTATGACTTCTGTTATGTATCCACACTATATGAGTGAGGGTGCGTAAGGTATCTGAGGACACTTACTTTATTGTATTTTAAATTAACCAAGTAAGAATTAATGTACTTTTTATTTCAGAAGATCCCATGGCTGATACTACTATAACTAATGCAATGAGAAGACACTCTGTAATAGTGTCTATAAAAGCGAAACACGACTATTTAGAAGTTGCAAAATTTCTAAAAGTGGCCAGATCTTTTGTTTGTAAAGTTAGAAAGAAGCTAATGAAAATAATGGAGATGAATTGACCACGAGCAAGAGAAAACAGCATTGTCAACGCTCTGACTCACTCAGAACACCTGAGTTTCTCAGAAGAGTGCACGGTATGATCGACGAAAATTCTAGGAAGTCAATGCAACATCTTGCCAAAAATCTTGAAGTGTCGGAATGAACAACAAGGAATGTTGTTCATCAAGACCTCGGATACAAATTATACGTTCTTGGGCGAGGTCCGTTTATGTCGACGAAAAAGGAAGAGAATCGTTTAATGCGTGCTGTTTTTTAAAAGTGCTTAAGGTGTCCTCAGATACCTCAGATACCGCTCGTACTCTGTATTACCCTGCGTTACTATGCCTTCAGTTGTTTTTTTCCAAACCTGATGCAAATCGAGACTAATGTTGTGCAAGCTCGCTTAGTCTTGTACTGCAAAAGTTTCTCTATATTTTCTCTCAAAAATCAGCCGCAGGCGAGCCGAAATAAGCTCCACAAAATTATTCGCGTAGCTATTTTGTCTTTTCTCTTCGGGTTAGGCGCATTTCGGAGTCGGTCACATGGGACAGCTTCCGGGCTCATATTTCACGAGGCTTTTGCGCTACTCATTTTAAATTCATGCCGACTTATTACTCGAGATTTGATTAAATGATCCGGCGCTGCGCTGCCTCTACGGTAAAAACTGCGCACTTTTGCTTAGCCATCTTCCACGATTCTTTGCGTGTCTCTGAGAGGAATGCAGCTCCGTTTACTGCCCGGACGGTGCCGGCTGGCTGGCATGAGCGGCCTGCTTAAACAAACCGAGGGGGCCGACGCTCAGGATTTACGAGGTAGCGCATCCACAGCTCAAATAGGGTTGTGGTTCCTCCCGTGAAATTCACTTTTTTTCTTACACGCGAAAGTTTTTCAAGGACGCGTGTGTGAAAACTTCAAGTTCCATGACTTTTACGTCACTAAATTGTGTGGTTTTTTAATGACCGAGTGCAGTGTGGGGAGCTCGCGGTTGTATGTCCTACGGAACAAGCTATTCGTCTAGTAATTGAATTTGTAATTTGTTGTAATTGACAAAAAAACACAATTTCCTCGTTTGAAAGTGCTATTCTTCTTTTGAATTTGGGGGGCAAGAACAATCTTCCTCTATACTTAATTTTGATGCTCATTCACTGAAGTCAGAGCTGAAACGTTTAACTTCGCGGTGAGGAACGTGGATTTTATTTGCTTCAGCTCGACGACAATAACTGCTTGAATTTTCACTGCAATGAAAGAACATGTAATGGTAATATTTTTAATTAACTCGTCTGGTTATTGCTTAAACGTAGTTTCTTGATGTAACTCCGTATCTCGTTAGTTTGTTCTTTTATTATGAGGCAACCATACCTAACGATACTACCACCTAATGTTGTGAGCTTATTGCTACCTCGACAAAACTAGGTGAAAAATCACTTGTAGATGATCTAAGAGTTTTCCTTGAGACTTCTATTCTTATTTCTCTCGTGTTCGGCTAAGATATTTCCGTCCACCTGGAATGACTGCACTGCAGGGAGGAGTGACGCAGTTCTGAGGGGCCTGAACACGAGTTGCAGCAGGAAGGATTCGTGAGCTCTTCTTGGTTGTCTTCCTCAGAGCACGTGAGAGGCTCGCGTTCCTAGGAAATTTTCTCGCCTCTGCCCCACACCGCCAACATTGCACCTTCAGTTGGGTCTCGCTTGTGCCTCAATTTCGTGCTTGTGTCTCTCTCTCTCTCACGAAAGGCGAGTGAACAACCTGCCAATAAATTTCAATCTACCTCAGGTTCGACCTGCTTCTCTTTTAGCCTTATTGGATCCGATTAAGAATTTCTAGATCACCTGAGATGTTTTTACACTTTTTGAAAAATATCCAAGCCCAAAAAGAGCACAAAATTTTTAGCTGCCGTTGAAAATCCTGTATTAATAATTTCATATACCTAGTATGTCGTCTAGAGATTTTACATCGGTATAATTGAGTTTACTTTGAAAAAATATGTTTAGGTTTTTTAAATGTTTTCAAAGTGCAATTCGTGAAAGTTTCTTACTTAGATCGCATTTTTTTTAAGTTGGAGCCTAACAGAGAATTGTTCAATGCTTGTATCCCGGTGCAGGTCCAGTCCTCAGAGCAAGTGTTAAATGTGTGAGCCAGAAAAGTAATTTCGAAGTATTGTGCTTTTTAACCCTTGAAGAACCACCACCATTCCAGGAGGTCATTAAAATAGAGACAATTTAGTTTCGAACTCGTTTTTTTTTTCGAAACTAGAATGGAATTGCGTATGAGATATAAACCATTGCCTACGCAATATTTCGTTCATTTAAAAAAAGTTGGTCCTTGCAGGGATGAGTAAACTCGTCGGGTTTCACAAAATGTTAGTTTATTTACAGTCCAGAACACTGTAGGCTGAGAAAGTATGAATTTCTCTGCTTACAGACGCCATGTAACGCTCTGCATGTAGCAAGTGCTGCGTGAAACCGATGGGTCGCGGAGCAATTTTTGGTCATGTGTGGGCTGTCGGACGCCCATGTTTTCCTCCGACGCTGAAGTGAATTTTCTTGTAAATATAAAACTGTTCACCCACGCTGCCCTATTTTAATCATGAAAAATATAATCGGTACGTATTTCATCGCATTGGCATTGTTTTTACCCGTCTGAGTGAGGAATTTTTTTCCTTTCTCGCGTGATTGAAATTAAAAGGCACTAAGCTTTGTCGTATCCAAACGGCCATTATAGACTAGGTACTTGCTGTGCATTTCAATGGCCGGTCTGTAGACGGAGCCTCTCACAGCGACGGCCTCTCCGCCCGCTGAGAGCGTCTCCCGGTTTTTTGAGCATTCCTTTGTCACCCGAGAAGAAGCCTTCAATCCCAAGCAAAAATTCCAACAATGCGGGAGTCGATTTTTCAGCGACGTTTTTGAGTGGGTTTGACAGGATGGGCGGCGAGAGGAAAGAGCCCTAATTGATAATCGTTCGTACTCGTCTGCCTGTGACGTCTTCCTGCGAGACCTCCTAGCTTGAATTGCTTTCGCTTTTCTCACTCAAGAACTGTAATCTTATGATTCCACGACTTAGTCATACGTTGAAACTACTTATGGTTGAATTGGGTGCTTAATGTGTCTGAGAATTAGTTGAACGTTAAAAAGCTTAAAATTAACCTGTTTGAGGCTCTCTGCGCGCGCAATTGGGAATTGAGTAAACAACGCCTTCATTTTGCTACGACTCAGCGTTTGAACGCTTCGAGATGAGCTTTTATTCTCATTCGAAGACGCTTCAACCTTCGTCCGATTTGCAATAGGATTTACTCGATTTTTTCAGTGTCGCTGTAAGAAATGGTCTAGCCTATATTGATGAAAAAATAGAGATCGTTCCGGTAAGAAGGAATCATATTTTCAATATAGTTCCAAGAATCATTCGTATTGCCGTGCTGCAGCATGAAGCCTTTGTACTACGGGACTGCAAGAGTTGTTCAGTTTCGACAAACGACGCTCACAGTCGATTCTGATGTACTTGGATGTACTTGGAGAAGTTTCGGCCGTCACGCCGAGGCCACACTGGGGTGCCGCCGCGTAAGATGTGTGATAAATCACGCGTAGCTATTGAGCACGTCCTCTTGTACTTTTGACATTTCGTGCTCACTGTTTATGTCACTGCGAGACGAGCTGGGACACATTGTGACTGCGAACTTTACAATCACTGCAGACTAAGTTAATAGAAACGTGGATCATTAGCTGTACTCAATTATAGTTGAATACACCAAGACTTAATTTTGCTAAAATCTTATTTTTTAGATGTACATAGTTCTCCTTGATAACTATGTAGCTACAGCAGCCTGTTTGGCAACTGAACTAACGACCAACGTTTGTGCAGTTGATACTCGTTTGACAGACAACGTTGTTCCCAAGACGCCTTGTGCTAGGTATGTCGTTTTCCAAAAGCGGAAGAACCTACATTGATGCGGATTCTGTTGAATTCTTCCCGTAAACAAATGGATTTTTCTAAATGTAACTGACTTCGCTCAACTCGCTTTTTTTGAGGGACCTAAATTTCTTTGACGATAATCTCAGTAACTTGTATCCATTGGGCCGAAAAATTGCTTACGAAGAACTGAGAAGAAATGACGCATGTGCAAATATGACAAAGACGAAGCAGGTACAATATTGGTCCCTTTATTGGCATTGTGCCTCCATGGTTTAAATTTAGCTCCCCACGTGCCGAAAATTTTTCGCAAGTAGTTTTCTCTATCTAAGTACATCGTTTTTGCAAGTAGCTGATCTCTGTACATTAACCTTCAAAAGTACCGTTTAAATCACGCGCACATAACGCTTCCGTAAATTCGACGTGGCTGCCTTCCTTGGAGTCTTCTCATCAAGTCAGTAGCGTTAAATTCGTAGATCATTTTACCATTCATCTAACGCTTCTTTGTCCCCGCGTTATTAAAGCTGCATTCGTGTTCGACAGAGCTAACATCGTTGTCAGACGTGCGTTTTTGCGAGTAAATCAACTGAAAGTTGCTATGTTGCACTCTACAACTCAAAATCATCCCTGTTATCCAACGACGTCCGCATCTCTCGTGTTTGCTTTCAATTCCTCGAGTTAATTAACGCCATTGTCCGTCAGTAATGGTGTTTCCGACGTTTTTCCTTTTTTCTTACGTCGCTACCCTGGACACGAAAAAAATCAACGCTTCATCTATGTTCTTCGTCTTCCTTTCTATCATGTTAGCCTGTCTTTGCGGAACTAATTTCCGCTCACAAAAGCTGCAAGGCCATTAGGCTTAACAGTCGAACGTTATTGCTGTATTCCTCATGTCTCATTTAGTATAACATGCGCGCATGTATTTCATTCAGTACTATCGCACGACGGAAATGAAACTTAACATGCAATCACGTGGTCTTAAACTACTGCGATTTAACTCTAAAAATTTCCTTCGTTTTTTAGCGATTAGCTAATTTTCTCTTCCACTGTTGATAGATTAATCACTTGTTTTTATTTGAATCACTGCGAGTTCATGATTTATTTTTTTGGTGCGCTCTCGAAGTATGCGTTAAAATTATATATGAATGTGTATAACATTAATGGAATGATATTACAGAATCAGTGCAAAGAATTTCGAAAAACAATCTCTGTTCTCTTTACCTGTTAATGAAAAGCGATACGAAATTGATTTCGTTGAATTCTATTCTAAATTGAAGAACAAAATTTCGGAAAACTAATGAAGACTAAGACGATACGAAAATAAACAACGCATGGGTGGAAAGGCTTCTTTAATACGTACTGTGTCAGTGCGTTACGTCTTCTGCGAAAAATTCGATTAACGAACATTGATTTCCAGAACCGATGGTTCGTTGAGACTGCGCCATGGCAACATCGACTCTTATTTTCGACTAACTACACTCTGAGCGCATTCGTTTATTTTTATGTTCATGTAGTGCTGCTAAAATCCGGTCACTAAAGGACCTGCTGCCGACCACGCGCCGAGAATTTTATCACTTTGCAGCAGGGGAGGAGTAATTTGAGTTTGGACTGTAAATATTTGAACATTGCGTGAGGAGGGGCCTTTGTTTGTTCATTTTATAGTTGTTTGCTGTCGGACAAACTTCAAGGTACTCGCATTTGTTAGCCACTTTCCCTTCTCTGGTAAGGGGAAATGTTTCTCTTTTATTGTTCGACCATTCACTTGGCTATATTTATTTTCCAGTTTTCTTAACTCATGGGGGGACTTCAACACAATTCGTATTTGATTATATATTTCCCTTCCTGGTGGTGATATTAATTTAATTTTTCGATTGCACTGCATCTCATTTGCTTACTCATGATTTTATGATGGATGGCATTGATATTAACTGAATCGTCATTGTAATTAATTTAATAGCAGGGCGTTCTCGAACCCTGAAAGGGTAACCCTAAATCAAAGATTACGAGAAAGAAAAACACTTTGTTTTAAATCCTCAGAAAAAGAAGAGAAGCAAACTACGATATATCAGATACTCGAGGTTACCATTCCTTGGTTCAGTTACTATAAATACTGGGCGTTTTCTTTTGGCAGACAGCTACATTACTTTAGCGTACCGAAACCTGAAGAGACGAATATACTCGAATAGACTTACCCGGGTGTTTTGAAGCCATAAGGAGGTGGAGTTACTCTTCGGCATGAAGGTATGCACGTCTTCTGTCTACATCGAGAATTCTGCTTTCTTCTACAGTCAAAATTTAACGCTTGAGTAAGAGGGGTACTGTTGGCTCAGTTTAAATGCCAGCTTTCACCGCCACCTCTAATATGGTACAGACGCTCTGCTTACGAGCAGGGGACGGTACAAATATTTACGTAACAATGTATTTTGTTGTTAATAACTTACAAAAGCTACACCACACTCTGTAGTTGTAATGTTCGAACAAATTTTTTACATATGCATTACGAATTTACTATCAATTGTCGAGGGAATGGGGGACAAGGTTGGGGAAGGCTAGACATTGAACTGAGAAAACATTTAAAAAAAACATAGGCTACTAAAATTGAAGCATCACAATTCACAGATGGTCGAAGTCAATGTAACTAAAAAATATGTCTGGTTGTGATATGGTGACTGAATAAACTTGAAAAAGAAATGCACCA